>JARHVA010004908.1:980000-987500 GCA_037957365.1 Torreya grandis | reverse complement strand
ATCATATACTAAAGTACATAAAAGGCACTGCTTAGACACTAAATCTAGTCAAGTAACAATGAACTACACATATTAAAGTTCATGTGAATTTTATCCAAGAGAAAGTTTTGAATAAAGATATTGATCAGTAGTTTTGTCCTAAAAATGAAAAAGTGACAAATATTTTCATAAAATCACTTGGTACTACCAAGTCTTATTAGTTTCTTATAATGTTGGGCCTATTAGAGTTGTTATTGAGGGGGATTGTGCATGATAATGCCACCTTCTAATGGTAATGTGTTTCCTTCTTCTTCTCTATAATTCTGATTATAAAACATTGTAATAAGTAACTATGTGTGATTTTGGTAAAATTCATAATATTTGGTGATGGAGGTCCTTATGTTATAAAATGAACCAAAAATACTTGGTTAATTATTCATGATAAAATGTATGATGTAGTCTCAAGATCATGTTAACTTAAACTTACTTTAATTAGTTTATGGATTATAATTCATTTTGTTTCAAAAGGTAATATTGGCATGATGAAGTTTTTAAAATCCTTCAAATTCCTAATATTATTATAGTTGATTCATGGAGTATAATTCTTTTAATAAGGTGACTTTGGCATGTATCCACACTTAGCATTAAGGGGAAGTGTTAGCACATTTAATATCTAAGTGGTCCCTTTTATGGACCCTTAGCATATGTCAGTTAATTAAATAATAATGTTTTATTATTTATTATCATGAGTTTAAAACCTCATGTAAATAAATAATAAAACATATTTATTTATTACAATTGTATTAATTATTCATGAAGAGAGGCTAGACCTATTGGTTATAATGATATATATCCACACCCCAATATAAAAAAGGTTTTATCATTTTGGTAAATTATTTATTATTAGTGTAAAATTATTTGATTTTTATTATTGTGACATTGAGATATGTGTGTGTAAAATATTATTCAGAGAGTTTTTTGAAGATATGTTAGAGAAGTGAGAAGCAAGGGATTTATGTATTGGGTGTGGTTTCTCAATAAATGAATATCAACCATGGTTTTTTACCAATTTGAGGTTGTCCACATTAAATATTTTGCCAATAATCAACACAAATTCTTTAATAATTGATTATCATCTATATATTTTTGTGTGTGAATAATTCAATATATTATATATTTTACATAATGCTTCATGTGTTGTTCGAGTATGTCATATATCTTGTGTTTGTTCCTAGCAGATGTAGATGTTAGTTTTTTCATGCTAGAGAATTAAAATGACAACACTTATAGGGTTTTAAAAATCATTATGTATTTTTTTGATGTTATATTTTTAATCAAACCAACTTATGGTTTTAAAATTTTTAAAATAATTCCTAAGCCAACCATCTTTGCTTTTCACCATGCATACCAATTAGATGGAACACATATCAGTAGTCATTCTTATTCACATAGACAATTTTTTGGGATTTACATTTTTTCAATCTTAATCATTTTTTAGGATTCATCATATTCAATATTCATCTACATCAACAACTTGATTATTATTTTTCTTTATCATTGTACTTGAGTACCTCATCAAGCCTAGTTGTTGGGACTCATACTTATGAGCTTAAGATTTATTCCATTTTACCACATATCCTATGCTAATATTTAAGGGGTTATTGTTTTATATCATTTTTACATGTGATGTGAATTCCACCTTACGCAGTGATCTATGAAGGTGTGATTTATTATGGGCATTTTTATGTACACAACATTATTTAAGTGGTAGTTATCTTCACAGGTGTGAGAAGGATGATTTGTAACTTTGGGAGTGATCCTATCCCACCTTTCACTTAACCAATAATAATCTCTCACCCACCTCTTTATTTTTCTATATAAGGACCCTTTTGTCCTTGTGTATATTAAGATTTGAGCTTAGAGTCATCCCTAGAGATGGCGGTATTTTATGCTATTTGGGGTTTTACATAAACACACTTTAGAAAATAAAACTTTTTAAAATAATTAAGAATATATTTATTTTCATACTAAAATATATTAAATAACAAAAATTTACCTAATTTATCATGCATAATAAATATGATTAAAATAGTACAACCAAAGGATAGAGAGATCATATCTTGTTCAAAGTTTAGATATGGAATGTGAAAGTGATCTAGAATCATATTAGGGCATTTATAAGGTTTTATAATCTACTCACTCTACATTTTAGTTATTTTCACCTATAATACACTAACATTGACCATATATAGTTGCGTCAACACCTATATCCAACTTCAATGTAGGTGTTCATCCCAAAGTACACACAAGAGTGGATCAAAACCTCTGTCAGACCTACATTATCATAGATATACTTTTCTAATGGCTCAAAATATGTCTATCTATGTGAAATACCCATCCAATAAATAAAAACCTAATCTTCTTTCCTTTTGACCTTGTTTAGCTTGGTAAAAATAGGTTAGCACATGAGTAAAGCTAACCCTAGTAACCTTATTTATTACTAAGTGCTACATACATTCCCAATACTCTAAAGAGTGTCTTATACTCACATTTAGTTCTTATTCATAGGAATGTGTGTAATATCTGGTGAGTTTTAAAATGGCATAAGTATGGACATGTTTCCATAAAATTCCCCCATTATAATATATACAATTTTAGAACTATGTTTAATTATGTAGGACAAGATTTCAAAACATGTTCCTTGTAATCATCTAAAAATGAAACTTGATTTCTAAGAGTGTTACTTGATACCACACATCCTTATATTAGTCTTATACCTATCTTAGGGCCTATTTAGACACTTATCTAGCCTTTGTGTGGGCCAAATACATCCCTAAAAATTCCTAATGTAGTCTCAGACCCTCACTTTAGCATCATGTCCCCTAGTTCCTCAATTCATGTCACCTAGACACTAGCACAATAATTTGGATAGTAGTGTCAATGGTGCTAGTGTCCCAATTTGGCTGCTATTATCCTTTTCCTATATTTTTTCATCAATGGATATATTTTAAAATCAATAACCACCTAGGGTCATCTTAGATCTTTTTGAAGACCCACACAAGAACTAGAATAATATATATACAAATGAATTTTATCCCATTATTTACTAGATGGAAATGAGATGTAAATAACACAAATTAACTTAGAACAAGTTGTGCACAATCAAGGTTATTTATCCTTATTCTTCCATAATTATGCATATATCCATATAATACATTCCTAACCTTAGATTACTCAAATTTTTAGTCTCAATCACACTCAAAGAACTTGAATCAATATTCATAATAGCTTCACTTACATTTTCACTAGCACTAGCACTTATGTGAGTAAAATTACATCTGGCTTCATCCCTCCTCAGAGTATTGGTATGTTGGAAAATCTCATCATAGTTGGGTGTTTAAAATGTCCATCCTACCCCACTAGAATCACACTATCCTACTCATGCCAATTAGATTCCCTACCAACATGGAGGTCTAGGTTTTATATACAAAATCAATCAAAATAGGTCACTGAAAAGGATCCAAAACTCATGCACACTATAACATGCCTGGTATACTTAGATAGGGTTACACCAAGAAGCTCACAAAAATTCTTCACAAAGGAAACTAGAGAAAAAGGAGGAAACTAACACCATTGTCATAATTATCTAGTTAGGGCACTACTATTTAGGAAGGGTTTTGACATCTGGATCATGTTTATGACACTTATATTAGCAATTATCATACCTTTTAACCTCCATATCTTCCCTCTTAGTCATTTTATAGCTACGTAATTGTTTAATAATTTAATGGTACTTTTAGAAAGGTCAAAATAGGTCAATTCTATTACAAATTAGTTGTTTTATTTATCACATATTTTATACTATGATTTTTAGTACTAATCCCCTTTAACAACCTATGGTTTAAACTCCATAATCTTAAAAATTTAAACTATTTGGTTAACCAAACTTTCTTAAGGCACATTGTTTTAAACTCTAGTACACCATTAAGGTTTCCTTTCTTATTTACAAAATATACTTATTTTCTAATTTATAGCCCATCATCATGATTATCATGATGGATGACATTTTCTACTTTTTGGTACAAATTCTTATGTTTTGTCTTGTATGCCTATTACCCTAAATTTATAAAAATATGTACATGTATGTCACTCCTCTCATGGACCTTGTTAGAACTCAGCTTACTTCACACATTGGTTAACCCTCTCTTGGGTCCCCTTTTTATGGGAATTATTGTTACATGGCTCGCTTTGAGTTACCTCTGGTTACTACATGATGACAAAGATATAAAATGAGTCTTATTTTCCCACCTCCACCTAGATGAGTTGATTAAATTTTCTCCTATCCTACCTCTACTACTCACCCTCAGTAAATAGTAAATCCTAGAATTTGAGTTATTACTAGATAGAACATGATGCTTTTTTAGCCTATATAGGAACAATGTAGTCCCACAATACATAGTCCAACCATAAATGTTCATCCCTAACACACTATAATGAGACCTAACGATCATAATAGAGAATTTGATATTATGGATCAATTGAGAACACACCAACTAAGATATCCATATTATAATTAACTCAATATGAAACTATTTTCCATTTTTGTTTCAATCACTCAATCATATTTTTTTGCTTCATGACATAGATCCAACTTAATTTGCATCTGTCATGAACACTATTAAGGACATTTAGGTTGTTATATATTTTTCAATGAGGATTTTCCCTCATATTTAGTTATTGATAAAAAACTACTACTTTTCATTTAGTCACAAATCAATACCACTGCTATTAAACAAGTTTTAATTTATAGTGGTTTAGGACATAAAATATGAAACCTCACATTTATATAAGCTATGGGGGTTATAATAACATCCATTTAGAATACATTTAAGAATATTAGAGGTTTTGATGACATTCATAGATAAAACTTAGGTTACATTTCATTATATATTATGGTTAGGTCTAAAACCCTACCTAAATAGTTGTAGGTGGTTCTAATCATTTTCACTAAAACATATTACTTGGGAGACCTTGTATACATGCTATGGAGGCCATACCCTCTATGTTACATAGATGCATCAAGTTTTTACATGATGGATAATTATAATTTTTTCTTGAAGATAATTAACCATTTAGATATTATTGAGTCACCAAGCCTACCACCTTGAGTACATCATTAGATGGAAAACCTCATGTTCTTATAGAGTTCCCACCTCATAAGATTCTGATAGAGTAGATGCATATATATGAGGTTGGGGAATCTAGCACTACTATTAATATACCCATTCCATATCCTTGTATATCACATTTAACTTCATGCATGATGGAAGAGGACCCTCTTATAATATATTTATCCCCACCCATGATGGATGTTGGGATTATCACAACATAAATATCATTACTTGTTAATTTAGAGGAACTATACATTCACAACTCCAATATAGATTCTTAGGCCACACAAAAGATGATCCAACACCCATTGACATTAATGATTACTTATGTATATTGAGATTTAATAAAATTTTCCATAGAGAGTATAGAGATGATTATAAGGCACTCATGCATTTTTACACACAACATCACCACTAGCTCATAGGCCTACAACTACAAGTGCACCCACTCTTTTATAATTAGAGTCATATTTAATTAGTACATATGGTAACATCTATGGATATAAACCTAGTTATATAGATACATGAATGTATTTTATAAGATATAACACATCATATTATACATATATTACATGATAGAGGGTTAATGACATTAACCATAATTTATCATAGATTTGTCAGTAGATTGTCAAAGCATGATGTAGACCATTTTGTCATTCTAACAAGATTATAAGAAATGATATAAATACGTGCTCATTATTATAGTAAAAATTAAAATTTTAGGACATTATTTATATTATAAAACCTCCACATCCACTGTTATAGGCACTATAATAGACTCATCATCAACACAGATACTCATAAAATGATCCATTAACTATCTAATCTTTTGTTAAGGATAGATACATCCCTTATGTCACTATAGATATGGATTAAAATCTTTTACTTTAGTCTTTTTACAACACATAAGACATTGGGAAAGTGAGATACAAAATGCCATACATTATAAAGATTCCATAGGAAATATCACATACTAATTGCATGTGTCCCCAAGGTGTCCAACATAATATTCTTTGTCATGAGCACAAGAAATCATATATATTTTAAACTCAGTAGTACATGGTTATAGGTGATGGATTCCATAATTTATTGATTAGATAGATGTTTGACATTCAATCATGATGGGCACATGGTTTGAATTCTACATGATGGCATAGATAAGAACCATAGGTTTCATACAAATACTCCATAGTCTAATGTGGTTTACCTTGGGACTACATAGGAGGCATCCTACACACTAGAACAACATGTTATTTGGATGTAAAAAATCCAAAATACTACTAAGGATAAGGCTAAAATGATATAAACAACATGGTATGATGATTCTAATGATGACGACTCATTTGAGTTCAAATAGATTCAGTATCCAACATTGGATGATCTCCTACTAGATCCACCATTTGATTATCCACATCCCATATATGTTATCTTGGGTTTATAGAGACATTACACTTATTTTGTACATTATATCATTTATTTCCATCATTCTCTTATACATAACTTATATAAATAAAATAAAAAAAGAATATAATATGTCAAATCATGAAAATATTCAAATATTTACTCAAAAAATACATATTATAGATTGTATGAATATCCATGTTTACATTTTTTATAATTTTTAGGTACTAAATATGATATATATCTTATTACAATTGGTTTTTATCATACATACATGATTCACTTGTTCTTATCAAGTGTTTTTAGATTTTTATAGGACTTAGTTCCCCCACACAGATCTAGATTTTCTACTATCTACCCAATAGGGGCATAGACACATATAAACTAATTCAACATTGATAAATTATTCCATTTTAGGGCATCCTATATATATTTATAATTACTAGGTTACATCTTTTTATACTCTACATGCCATATTTAAAACTATTATATATTGATGTTGATCATCTTACACTACTCATATTCATTACTAATTACTACTACTTTAGCCTCAACTTATGCACATCCTTGCTCTTATATATATTTGTACCACATGTTCATGAATAATTTAATTTATAATTTTCCTAATTTAGAGTTTATTTTATCTCTATGCTTTCATATCTATTCAAGGGCATTTGAGTATGCCATTGATCTATGACTTTATGCCAATTACTTTCATTGTGTGTATGCTTTGGACATGTTTCTATGTCCTTATGTGTGCATTCTTGATTTTGTATGCATATATTTTAACATGTCCTTCCATGTGTATCTAATCCAACTTGATTTCTATTTGTGTATGTGGATATTTGAACATGTCCTTGTATGTCTTGATTTATCAAATTTAGTGACATGTACCCATGTCCTTTATATTGTGTCCCCTTAGCATACTTTGTGTGCCTTATGTGTTTTA
>JARHVA010004908.1:727500-975000 GCA_037957365.1 Torreya grandis | reverse complement strand
TTGGCATGTATCCCCACTTAGCATTAAGGTGGAGTGTTAGAACATTTAATGTCTAAGTGATCCATTTCATGGACCCTTAGCATATGTCAGTTAATTAAATAATAATGTTTTATTATTTATTAGCATTAGTTGAAAATCTCATGTAAATAAATAATAAAGCATATTTATTTATTACCATTGTATTAATTATTCTCAAAGAGAGGTCAAACCTATTAGTTAAAATGATATATATCCAAGCATTAATATAAAAAGGGTTTTACCTTTTTGGTAAATTATTCATGATTCATGTACAATGATGTTATTTTTATTATTGTGACATTGAAATATTTGTGTGGAAAATATTATTCAGAGATATTTTTGAAGATCGGATAGAGAAGTGTGAAGAGAAGGATTTATGTATTGGATGTGGTTTCCAAATAAATGAATATCAACCATGGTTTTTTTACCTCTTTCAAGTTTTCCAAATTAAATATTTTGTCAATAATTAAAATATTTTAATTATTAATTGATTATCATCTAGATATTTGTGTGTGTGTATAATTCAATATAATATATATTTTACATAATGATTCCTTGGTTGTTTGAGTATGTTATATACCTTGTGTTTTTTCCTGGAAGATGTAGATGTTGGTTTTTTCATGCTAGAGAATTACATGCCAACCCTTCTAGGGTTTTAAAAATCATTATTTATTTTTTTGATGTTATATTTTTAATCAAGTCAACTTAAGGTTTCAAAAGATACAAAACTATTCCTTAGCTAAACCTCTATTATTTTCACCATGCTTACCAATTAGATTTATCACATATCAATAGTCATTCTTATTCACACAAAAAAAATTGGGAGCTACATTTTTTACTTATTCATTATTTTGGAGGCTTCATCACATTTAGTAGTCATCTACATCCGTAACATGATTATTATTTTTCTCTATCATTATATATGGCTACCGTGTCCACCTTAGTTGGGACTCATACTTAAGATCTTAGGATTTATTCTCTTTTACCACATATCCTAAGCTAATATTCAATGGGTTTTTGGTTTATATAATTTTCACATGTTATGTGAAGTCCACATTATGTGATTCATTAGTAAGGTGTGACCTATTATGAGTATTTTTATATATGTAAGATTATTTAAGTGGTAGTTATCTTCACACATGTGAGAAGGGTGAGTTTTAACCTAGGAAATGATCCTATCCCAACTTTCACTTAACCAATAATAATCTCTCACTCACCTCTTTATTTTATTATATAAGGGCACTTTTTGTTCTTGTGTAAAGTAAGATTTGAGCTTAGAGTCATCTCTAGAGTTGGCAATGTTTTATGCTATTTGGGGTTTTACATAAACACACTTAAGCAAATAATTTTGTTTGAAATAAGTAATAATATATTTAGTTTAATATTGAAATATAGTAAATAATAAAAATTTACCTAATTTATCATGTACAATAAATACAATTAAAAATAATAAAACCAATGGATAAAGAGGTCATATATTGTTCAAAGTTTAGGTTTAGAATGTGACAAAGATCTAGATTCATCTTAGGGAATTGATAAGGCTCTAGAATTTTATCACTCTACATTTTATCTTTTTTCAACTTCAAGACACTTGCATTTACCATAGATATTTGTGTCAACACATATGTACAACTTCAACTCAGTTGTCCATCCCAAAGTACACATAGGAGTGGATCAAAACCTTAGTCAAACCTATGTTGTCATCTATATGCCTATTTAATTTCTCAAAATATGGCTATCTAGGTGAAAGATCCATCCAACAAATAAAAACCTAATATTCTTGCCATTTGACATCCTTTAACTCGATAAAAATGAGTTAGCACACGAGTTGAGATAACCCTAGCAACCTCATTTATTACTAAGTGTTTTATATATGCCTAATACTCTAAAGATTGTCTCAGACTCGCATGTAGTTCTCAATCCTAGGCATGTGTGTATAATTTTAATTATGAAACTATATGATCTTTCTCCTTACATAACCCTTGGTATAAACAATGAAAAAGTATAGATACCTTTTGAGTGTTTCATATGTTTAATATAGTAATGCAGTGTAATTTGATAGCTTATAGTATAAAATAATTTCTAATTAGAACTTGTTTGATCTAAATTTTAGGTAATATAATTATATTTTAACCTTTATATATATAGATTCCTCTTGATTTTTAATAAGGACCTAGTGGTGCATGAAAATTTGATAATAGAATGAACAAAGGGGATAAAACAAATGCTCACCAAGTGAAAGATATAAATAATAATAATAAAAGGACAAGTAGAGACACATGCATATGTGTTGGAATCTTGCATTGATAAAGGGGAAAAAAAATTTCAATAATTAAAATATATATAAAGTAATTAAAGGACAAGTTTGGACACTTGCATTGTAGTTGGACCCCTATGTCAATGTAAGTGTCTAATAAGGACGTAGGTGTTCAAAGTCTAAAAATATAGGGATAATAGAAAACATAGGTGGTAATCACAAATATACACTAGATAAAAGGCAAATCACAACATATAGTCCCATAGGTGTAGATAAATTAAGATAAATAAGATAGGACCGAAGAGATCCACATAAGGTCACACCACTAGATATACAACTCTTAGTAAAAAATGTATATATGAAAAACTATATGAAACATGATATGAAACCATGTTTGAACAAAATATGGGTATCTACATTTCACCTTCCCTTTAATATAGTAATGCATAAAAAATGAAATTACTAGTTTAAAGGAAAATAAAATGAATACCTTGGTGTGGACAACATACCTTGTCTTCACTTTAACTTTCTTTGAACCTATTATTTGAATATTACCTACAATAAAAAGTCATGTCACAAATTAATCAAAATATGTATTCTATATATGAAAAATAATAAAATTTACCATATATAAAGAACACAATTGGAATAAACATGTTTATATGTGTTGTGTAGTAATGACTATGGAATTTTAGAAATTAGACAATTAGAAAGGGACCTATAACCTCATCCATATTCTGGATAGGCATATGAGTGACCTCATAAATGATCAAATTAATTTAAACCTAGTGGTGTTGTACCAATATCAAGGAGAGTTGGGAGGTGATCGTACCCCCAACTTAGGATAAGAAGAGTAGTGCCTCAACCATCAAGAGTATTATTTCCAAACCATCACAATTCAAGTGCATAACCTAGTGAGACTAGATGACTTAATCACTCTAATCTATAAATATAACCAACCACTATATATTAACAATGACCAAATAATAATTCAATCTTAGTATCATTCTATGATGTGATAAAGTCCATGATAATCTGGTGAACCTAGAAGATAGATAAATGTTCAAGTACATAAAAATAATGAACCCTTTTTCATGCCCCTATCATATATTGTGTAAATACCATAGTTTGTTTAGATTGTGCCTTTTAATTTTTGCATAGTACCATTATTTCGTTGTATATGTATAATGGCAATACCAATGTATACAATTTTGACCCAAATATAAATTTGAATCATATGTTATGAAGAATATCTAGTGAGTTTTAAAATGCCATAAGCATGGACATGTTTCCATAACATTCCTCCTCTATAATTTGTAGATTTTTAAAATTGTGTATAAATGTGGAGGACATGTTTCCAAAACATCATCCTTGTAATAACCTAAAAATTACAAATGAGTGCTAAAATTGTTACTTGATACCATCCATCCCTAAATTAGGCCTAGACCTATCATAAGTCTCGTTTAGACATTTATCTAGCCTTCATGTAGGCCACATGCATCCCTAAACATCCCTAAAGTAGTCCCATAACCTTACTTTAGCATCATATCCCTTATTTCCTCAATTTATGCCATGTAGACACTAGTGAAATAATTTAAATATTAGTGCCAATGGTGCTATTGTCTTAATTTTTGTGATATTGTCATTTTCCTACCTTTTATCACTAAAGGATATCTTTTCAAATCAACAACCACCAAAGGTCATCCTATATCTTTTTAAGACCCACACAACAAATATAATAGTATATATACATGAATTTTACCCCATTATTTAATAGATGTAAATGAAATGTAAATAACACAAATTAACATTGAACAAGTTGTGTACAATCAAATTTATTAATCCTTATTATTCCCTAATTATGCATATAACCATCTACAACATTCCTAAGCTTAGATTCTCAAATTTATAGTCTCAATCACACTCAAATCACTTAAATTGATATCAATGCTATCTTTACTTGTACTTAAACTTGCAATTTCACTAGCACTTAGGTGGGGAGAATTAAATCAAGATTGATCCCTCCTCAGAAAACTAGTATGTAGGCAACTCTCATCATAACTAGGTGTTGAGAATTTCCATCCTATCCCACTAACATCACAATTTTATACTTGTTCACATAATATAACTTAACAATATGGAAGTATATGGTTTACCTAAAAATTAATCAAAATAGGTCACCAACAAGGTGCTAAAATTCATGTGTACTAGAACATTCTTTATATACTCAGACATGAGTGCACCAAGAAGATCATAATAATTCTACACAAAAGACACTAAAAAAATGGAAACTAACACCATTGTAACTATTGTATAGTTAGTGCACTACTATTTAAGAAGGGTTTTTGCACCTAGATCATGTCCATGACATGTAGATAAACTCCTATCCTAGTTTTTAGCCTCCATATCTTCCATGTTAGTCGTTTTCTATCTAATTACTTGTTTATATCATATATTACTATTTTTAGAAAGCTTAAACTAGGTAAATTCTATTATAAATAAATGGCTATATTTATCACATCTTTTATACCATGATTTATAGTACTAATCCCCTTTAACAACCTAGGACTTAAAATCTATAAGCCTAAAAAATTAAATCATTTGGTGAACTTGAATTTCTTCAAGCATATTGTTTTAAACCCTAGTGCCAATATACTCAATTTTCCTTTTACATCCCATTATCATGATTATCATGATCAATGACATTTTATAATTTTCTGTACAAATTCTTATGTTTTGCCTTACATGCCTATTACTCACCATTTGTAAAAAGATACACATGTATGTCACTCCTCTCACAGACCTTGTTAGAACTTAGCTTACTTCGCACATTAACTCACCCTCTCTTGGGTCTACCTTCTATGGGGATTGTTTTTGTATGGCTCAATTTGAGTTACCTCCATTTATTAACTGATGACAAAGAGCTAAAAGCACTCAAATTTTTCCACCAATACCTAGACAACTTGATTACCTCTACTACTCACCCTTGACAAATAGTAGATCCTATAGTTCGAGTTGTTATTAGATTAAACATGATGCTTCCTTAGTGTATATAAGAATAGTGTAATCAAACATTACCTCTTCATCCCTAACACACTATAAAGAGACATAGGGATCATAATAGAGAATTTGATATTGTGGATCTATTGAGAAACACACCAAATAATATATCCATATTAGAATTACTGCAACATGAAACTATTTTCAAATACATTCTTTTTCAAACACTTAATCGTATATCTTTGTCTTCTGACATAAAGCTAGCTTACTTTGTATATATCATGAACACTATCAAGGACATTAAGGATGTTATATGCTTTTCCAATAAGGATTTCCCCTCATAGTTAGTTATTGATAAAAAAACTACTAATTTTCATTTAGGCACAAATCAATACCACTATTATTAAATGAGTTATAATTGATAGTTATTCATGAATTAAGATATGCAACCTCACATATATACAAACTAGGGGTTGATATAAGACCCATTTATAATAAATATAATAAAATCAATGTTTTTTATGACATTCTTAGACAAAACTTGGGTTCTATTTCATTGGATATTATGGTTGGGCCAAAAATCCTACCTACATAGTGTCAAGTGATGCCTAATAATTTTTACTACAACATATTAATTGAGATACCTTGTATACATTATATGGAGGCCATACCCTCTACCTTACATAGATGAATCAAGTTTTTAAATGATGGATACTTATAAAATTTTCCATAAGATAACCAACCATTTATATATTATAGAGTCATTGAGCTTACACCTTGAGTACATCCTTATATGAGACACCTCATCTTCTTATAGAGCCCCCACCTCACAATATTTTGATCAAGTAGATGCATACATATGAGGTTATGAAATCTAGCACCACTATTAATACAACCATTCCATATCCTCCTATAACATAATTAACTTCATGAATGATGGAGGAGGACCCTCTTATAATATAGTTATCCCTGCCAATGGTGGATCTTGGGATTCTCATAGCATAATTACTATTACTTGTTAATTAAACATATACATCCATAACTCCATATAAATTCTTAGGCTACCATAAAAGATGGTCCAACACCCATTGACATTGATGATTACTTATGTGGATTAAAATTCACACCAATTAGAACTGGAGTGTACAAAGATGATTATAAGGCACTCATGCATTTTCACACACTAGCATCACCGCTATTTTATGGGCCTACAAATACAATTGCACCCACTTTGCTATAATTAGATGCGTATCCCTTCATTCGACTAGTACACATGGTAACATATATGGATATAAACTTAGTTATACATATTTAGGAAAGTAGTTCACAAGATAAACCACATCATATTATGCATATATTACTTGATAGAGGGTTAATGACATTAACCATAGTTTATCATAGATCTATCAGTATATTATCACAACATGAGGGTTGATGATTTTGTCATTCTCACAAGCTTACATTAAATGATACAAATACACACTCATTATTATAGTAAAAATTACATAACTTTAAGGTTTAAGGCACTATTTATATTACACAACCTACACATCCACTTGCATATTCACCATAATTGACTCATCATTGACAAATATACTTACAGTATGATCCATTGACTATCTAATTTTTTTAGGATAGATATATTCTCCATGTTTATGTAGATGAGGATTCAAATCCTAAAAATTGTAATTTGGAATTTTTACATCACATAAGACATAAAAAAAGTGAGCTACAACATGCCATACATAATCAAGATTCTATAAGACATCACACTACCAATTTCATGTAGCCCCAATGGGGCCAACAAATTATTCCTTATCATGAGCACAAACACTCATATATATGTTACACTTAGTAGTACAAGGCTATAAGTGATGGAGGCCATAATTTATTGGTAAAATATATGTTTGACATTTAATCATGAGGGACACAAGGTTTGTATTCTACATGATGGCATAGATGAGAATCACATTTTTCATATAGATACTCCATGGTCAAATGTGTTTTACCCTATGACTAAATGGGAGGAATCTTACACACTAGAGCCAAGGATAATGATAAATTGATAAAAATAACATGGTATTATTATTGTGATGATGAGGAATATTTGAGTTCAGATAGATTCAATATCCAACATTGGATGATCTCTCACTAGATCCTTTGTTTGATTATCCACATCCCATGGATATGCTCTTGGTTCTATAGAGACATTACACATAAGTTGTACATTATCTCATTTATTTTTATCATTTACTTATACATATATTATACCCAAAAAATTAAAAAATAATATAATATGTCAAAACACAAAAATAGTCAAATATTTATTAAAAAATAGAAATTATAGATTTATGCATTTCTATGTTTACACTTCTTATACTTTTTAGGTAATACATATGTTATATATCTTAGTACAATTGTTTTTTATCATAAACATTCTTCACTTGTTATTTTTGAGTTTTTCTAGATTTCTATAGGACTCAGGTCCACCACATAGATCTAGATTTTCTACTATCTACCTAATAGGGGCATATACATAGATACACTGATTCAACATTGATACATTATTCCATTTAGGGGCATCATATACACAATTATTATTTCCATGTTACATATTTTTATAGTATACATCATATATTTAACACTTTTATATCTTGATGTTGATCATCTTACACTAATTACATTCATTACTAACTGCAACTACTTTAGACTCATCTTATGCACATCCTTTCTCTTATATATATTTATACATGTTCATGCATAATTTAATTTCTATCTTTCATATTTTAGATTTGATTGTGTCTATATTCTTCTACATATATTCAAGGGAATTTGAATAAGCCATTACTTTATGACTTTATAGCAATTCCTTTCATTATATGTATATCTTAGACATGTTCCCATGTCCTTGTGTGTGCCTTATTTATTATGTATGCATACATTTAAACATGTACTTACATTTATATATAATCCAAATTGATTTTTATTTACATATGTTGACATTTGAACATGTCCTTGTATGTCTTGATTTATCAAATTTAGTGACATGTGCCCATGTCCCTTATATTATGTTCCCTTGGCCTACTTTGTGTGCCTCATGTGTTTTTTATTTATTATTTTATGTATGTGTCATGGAAATGACATCTAATAATGGTGTCCAACCTTTATAATTGGCTTCAAAAAATATTATTGGTTTCTTGAAATGAGTATTCAGTACTTGATTTGAGATTAAATATGCTTAAAATCTAAGAAACAAGCCTCCAAGATGATCAAAAATATATTAAGGATTAAAAATATACAAAGCTTTATTAGGGACTTTGTTTATAATATGAACAATAATATTCATGTATTTGGCCCTTAAGAACTTATAAGAACTTATGAACATTTAAAAAATGCAATATTATTCTGTCCATTTCAATAATGATATAGTTTTTCATTTAAAAATACCATTTTATTGTGGGGAATAGGGTGTTGTTAATTTCCTTTGAATACCATAACAAATGCCAACAAAAAAATTATTTACTAATATATTCACCACCACTATCAGATCCTAATATCTTAATATAAAAATTAGAATAATTTTCTATAACTTTTATGACCAAATTTATAACAATCTTCTCTTGTATGACCAAATTTACCACATAGATTACAAATCCCATTAAATTTAAATTTATGATTTTGATTACTAGATTTATTGTTCACATGTTTTTATTAGTATAATTAGAGTTAGACTTGTGGTTTCTATTATTTTTAGAAATAGGACTGAGTGTGAGAAGTTATTGATTATAATTCTATTTAGATTCAAAATTATACGTCACTTGTTCTTCTTAAATAAGAAGAGAAAAAAGAGTAGTGAGGTCAAAGATATCTTATTATAATTAGTATTTTAAATTAAGAACTGAAATGAAATTATGATTTTTTTTATAAAAATTTAACCTAATAATAAAATATATAAATTGATCTTGAATTAAATCATAATTACATCTATATAAATGATCTTTAATATATTTTTTAACAATAAAATTAAAAACTTTTTCATCACCTTTCATAGGAAGTAAGCAATTCAAAGATAAACTTAATTATTTTAGAGAGATGACTACCCTTGTGAAAAGAATCAAGGAGTTTCGAAGAATCATTGTGAGAATTTTTCTTGTTGATATGGAGTAGGAATTTATTCTTAATAATCCTTATAATAATGGACATAGCTTCCTAGGATTTCTATTGAAATGCATTGGTTCTCAGCTATGATAGTCCACTCTGATAGGGGTTTTCAATGCCAATAATAATATCCATAATTTATTATCAATAAACTCAATATTAATGTATATTTTATAGATATTGTAATTAGATCCATTAAGAATTTGATATTTTTCCAGCACAAAATTAGTAGAAGCCATTTCTTCCATTTAAAATTGATAATACAACACTAGAGAAAACTTTTTAAAAAGTGATTTTGTACTCTATAAAAAATAAAATAATTTTCTAGTGTAAACAAGTAATAATTGTTCAAATTTATGTGAAAAAATTATTTCAAAGTTTACTATATTAAATGTTGCAAGTGTCACATAAAAAATAACTATCTAAACACTATTATTAATTTTTTTGGAAAACTATATTAAAAATATTTAATAAAACAAATAGACCACATAAATGTTTCTGTAATGTTCCTAAACTTAAGAAATTACTAGTCACATGACCTTGTTTGAAAAAATATTGTTTAGGTCAAGTGTCAAAAGTAGTCAAAATAAGACTAGGGTATTAAATGTGATATACTTTACACACCAAAAAAAAATAATCTTATAATTAATTATTTTAAAAAAAAAATTGAATAAATACATTTAACCAAAATAAACTAGGTGATAGCGTGTTTTGAACATTAGACCTCTCATTTGTAAGTTTTTAACAAAAAAATACTACCAACTCATCTAGTAAATTTCTTAGGATTGTACATGCACTAATTTATTTTTAAACCTTTTTTAATTGTTTATTTAAAATAAAATAAATAAATATATATGTATATATAAATTATGGTGCATGTAAATTCAAAAGTAAAAACTATATTATTTTTTTTAACTTTTAGGTGAAATAGAGTTTAATCATAGTGGGGACAACTTTATATATGCATGGTAAATATTGGTTTTAATTAAATCAAGTACTTATTAAATATTTTTGAAAATACTACCAACCTATGTAACATCATGTAGGTGGTAATGGCATAGCTGTGGAAGTGAACAACAACACACAATATTATACAAGCCACCAAATCTTGTAAAACTTTGAGAATCACCCTCATTTTTCTTGTAAATTCCAAAATTAAATTTTTGAATCAAAAACTAATTTTTCATCCTAACCAGTCATACATAAGTGCCTAAGTGGATGAAGAATAATCAAATAAGCTTTAGGAATCCTTCTCACGCTTTGTAGAGGATTTGATTTACCAAAAAATAATAAATTAGATGATAAAACACTATAATGAGAGTTGAAGGGATCTCTCTCTCTCTCTCTCTCTCTCTCTCTCTCTCTCTCTCTCTCTCTCTCTCTCTCTCTCTCTCTCACACACACACACACACACACACACACACACACACACACACGCCCACACGTACGCATGCACACAAGCGCACACACACACACACACACTCACACACACACATACATATACATGTATCTATGTGATTTTTTAGGTAGTGGCATCATACAACATCTAAAAATGGTGCTGAAACTTCATATTTATCTTCAATAAATATTATAGATTGCTTGATGAGTACCGAGTGCTTTATTTGAGATTAAATATGCTTAAAATCTGAAAAGTAGACCTCCAAGATGATCATATATATATTTTTCTCTCCCCTATGCCATACAACACACACGATACTTAAATTTTGAAGAAGAAAAATATGAATGGAGGTGTTTAAATGCTCCATATATCAATAAAATACTCCAAGTCCTTTCTAATAAGCACACCATATCATGGCCCTAAGTTCATATCAATTTTTTGTAAAATATACAATATATATTAAATTATTCACACATAGAAATATCTAAATGATAATTAATTAGCAAAGAACATAGGTCAATCATTGACATGGGATTTAATTTATAAAACCTTATAGTTTTAAAATTTTATGGTATATATTCATTTATTGAGAAACCACACCCCAATAAATAAATCCCTATCTACTCACTTCTCTATCTTATCTTCACAAAACTCTCTAAATAAATTTAGCGACAGATAAATATCTCAATGTCACAATAATAAAAATCACTTTGTGTTCCATGAATCATGAGTGATTTACCAAAGGGGTAATTTCCTTTTTATACTAGAGTGTGGAGGTGGACCATTGTAACCAACAGGTGCAACCTCTCCTCATGAATAATCAAAACAATAGTAATAAATAAATATGTTTTATTATTTCTTTACAAGAGGTTTTCAATCCATGTTAATAAATAATAATAAAATATTACTTAATTATATGTCATATGCTAAATTCCATAAAAGGCATCACTTAGACATTAAATCTTGTGTATTATTAATTAACTAGGCATATTATATTTCATCTGCATTTTATCTAAGACAATTTTCAATAGTGATATTGATCATTATTTTTGTCCTACAAATGAATAAGTGACAAATATTTTTATAAAATCACTTAGTACTACCAATTTTTTATTAGTTTATTATAATGTTGAACCTCTTAGAGTTGTCATTGAAGGGGAATGTACATGATAATGTCACTTCCTAATGGTAATGTGCTTCCTTCTTCTTCTCTATACTTCTTCTCATTGTAAAGTAATTTAATAAGTCACTATGTGGATTTTGGTAAAATTCATAATTTTTTATTTTATAGTGTACCCAATACTTATAAGAATATTTGGTAATGGAGGTACTTATGTTATAAGAGGATCCAAAAATACTTGGTTGATTATTCATGAAAAACTATGATATGTAGTCTTATGATCATGTTAACATAAACTTACTTTAATTAGTCTATGGATTATAATTAATTTTATTTCAAAAGGTGATATTGTCATGATGATGTTTTTTAAATCCTTCAAATTCCTGAATTTGTTATAGTTTATTCATTGAGTATAATTCCTTTATTAAGGAAACTATTGTATGTATCCCCACTTACCATTAAGGGGGAGTGTTAGAACATTTAATATCTAAGTGGTACCTTTTATAGACCATTAGCATATGTCGGTTAATTAAATAATAATTTTTTTAATTAATTATTAACTTGAATTGAAAACATTGTGTAAGTAAATAATAAATTATATTTATTTATTACCGTTGTATTAATATTCTTGAAGAGAGGTTGGACCTATTGATTATAATGATATATCTCTACACCCCAATATAAAAAAGGTTTCACATTTTTACTAAATTATTCATGATCCATGTAAAATGATGTGATTTTTATTATTATGACATTGACATATTTGTGTGGAAACTATTATTCAGAGAGTTTTGTGAAGATTAGATAGATACGTGAGAAGAGAGGGATTTATGTATTGGGTGTGGTTTCTCAATAAATGAATATCAACCATGGTTTTTTACCTCTCTATGTTTTTCCACATTACATATTGTACCAATAATTAACATATGTTCTTTACTGGTTCATTATCATCTAGATATTTTTCATTTGTCCATAATTCAATATATTATATATTTTAAATAATGCTTCCTTGGTTGTTCGAGTATGTTATATATATTGTGTTTGTTCTTATGGTTGTACATGTTGGTTTTTTCATGATAGATAATTTATATGCCAACCTTTATAGTTTTTTAAAAATAATTATGTATTTTTTTGATGTTATATTTGTAATCAAGCTAACTTAAGTTTCTAAACCAATCAAAACAATTTTTGAGCCAACCCTCTTTGGTTTTCACTATGCATACAACTTGGATGGAACAAATATCAGTAGTCATTCTTGTTCACACAAATAGACTCTTTGGATATACTTTTTTGCCTTCTTCATTATTTCAGAGGCTTCATCATATTCAAAAATCATATACATCACCAACTTGATTATTATTTTTCACTATAATTATACATGGGTACCTTGTCGAGCCTAGTTATGGTGACTCATACTTATGAGATTAATATTTCTTCTATTTTACCACATATCTTAAGATAATATTTAGGGGGTTATTAATTTATATCATTTAAACATGTGATGTGAATTCCACCTTATGTGATGCATTACGAAGGTGTGAATAATTATGGGCATATTTTTATGTACTTAATATTACTTAAGTGGTAGTTATCTTCACACATGTGAGGAGGGATATTTTTAACTTGGGGAATGATCCTATCCCACCTTTGACTTAACCAATAATAATCTCTCACTCACCTCTTTATTTTCCTATTAAAGGACCCATTGTGTCCTTGAGTAAAGTAAAAATTAAGCTTAGAGTCATCTTTAGAGATGGCGTTGTTTTACATAAACACAATTAAGCAAATAAAACTATTTGAAATAAGTAATTCTATATTTAGATTCATACTAAAACACAATAAATTTTACAAATTTACCGAATTTATCATGTACAATAAATATAATTAAATATCATATAACTAAAGGATAGAGAGATCATATCTTGTTCAAAGTTTAGATTTCAAATGTGATAGTGATCTATAATAATCTTAGGACATTGATAAGGAAAAATAATCTTCTCACTCTAAGTTTTATTTATTTTCACCTACAGAACACTTACATTGACCATAAATATTTATGTTAACATAGATGTCCAACTTTAATGTAAGTGTTCATCTAAAAGTACACACATGAGTGGATTAACACCTATGAAAAACCTACATTATCACCTATATGCCTATTTAATGTCTCAAAATATGTCTATCTATGTGAAATATCCATCCAATAAATATCAACCTAATCTTATTACCTTTTAACCTCCTTTAACTTGGTAAAAATGGGTTATCATGTGAGTTGAGCTAACCCTAACAACCTCATTTATTACTAATTACTTCCTAAATTCCCAATAATATAAAGAGTGTCTTAGAATCGAATGTATTTCTCACTCCTAAGCATGTGTGTAGAATTTTAATTATGCAACTATATGCTCTTTCTCCTTACATAACCCTTGGTATAGATAATGCAAGAGTATAGAGACTTTTGAGTGCTTCAAATATTTAATATAGTAATGTAGTGTTATTTGATAGCTTAGAACATAAAATAATTACTAATTAGAACTTGTTTTATCCAATTTTAGGTAATATAATTAGACTATAACATTTGTATATATAGAGTCCTCTTGATTTTCAATAAGGACCTAGTGGTGCATGAAAAGTTGACAAAAGAATGAATAAAGGGGAAAAAATAAATGGTCACCAAGTGAAATATATAAATAATAATAAAATTAAAATTAGAGACACATGCATCTATGTTATAAACTTTCATTGATAAATTGGATTAAAAAATTTATCACCAAGTAAAAGATATGAAAAATAAAAAAAAGATAAGTCTAGACACTTGCATCATAGTTGGACACTTATGTCAACATAATTATCTAATAAGGATATAGGTGTTCATAGGATAAAAATATAGGTACAATATCAAAAATAGGTGGGAATCCCTAAGATATACTAGATAAAAGGAAATTTATAACATGCAATCCCATAAGGGTAGATAAAGTAAGATAAATAAGATGGGACCAAAGATATACACATGAGGCCACACCACTAGAGAAATAAGAGTGTTAATTAAGACCACCCATCCTTATCTTAGACCTAGACTTATCTTAGGGCCTATTTAGACACTTATATATCTTTAATATGGGCCACATGCATCCCTAAATGTAAACACTATAAATCTACACACCATGATTCTAAGTGTTAAAGTACCTCTTGACCACCTTGGGACCCTCTCAGGACCATTTGACCCTCTAACCCGTCACCCAAGCTAAACCATAGTTAATTTGATTAAACTAGATTAAACCTAGATTTTACCTATTTTGACACTTCACCCTTGATCATCAATGGTTAGGTTAACCATCGATGGTCACCTTGACCACCGATGGTTAGGATGCACCTCCTTAACCACTAACATGTAAACTCATTGGCCTTGCTTTTCTAAAAATAACTCATCTAAATCATATTGTGAGCCATTGAATGTGTGAGTTAAATTTAGGGGGCCTAGTTTATTCCTTATTGAAACTCTCTTTCCTTGACTATAAGGAGAGAGGAGAAGAGATGTGAAAATAATTTGTAATCATTATCAAGAGCTTGTGCATCTAGTATTCTCTTCTTGTAGGTCAATCATTATTAATAATCCGATAAACAAGCTACTATGTTAGAGATTATACTTGCTACCATGGCTCTACCAAAGTGCCAAGTAATATTCCTCTATCAAAATAAAGTTGCTCAACTACCGATGGTTTGTCTAACCACTGATGGTCACCTCAACTATCAACGATCACCTTAACAGTTGATGATCATCCTAAACATTAATGGTCACTATGGTAGTAAAATATAGAAACCCATTTTCACCTACCTACCCCCAACCAAACCTAATTTTTTATGTCCCTACTTATTTACAAACCCCTTCTTGATTTTCTAAAGCATATTTCAATCCTCTAGCACTAATATTAATTATTTAATCACTATTTTAATTATTTCTAGTCTATTTCTTAGTAAGCAACCTTGTGTTCAATTTCAATAACTTTTGATTATTAATACAAGTACCTTATATTCTATTCTATAAGATTAATTGTTTAAAATATGTGGATTGACATCCCCTAAGGAAGAACTTTCTTCCAAGATCTAGCTACCACTACGCAAGCCACCCAACTATTTGCCTAATAAAAAAATTTGCTTTAGTACTTCTTATTTGCAGGTCATCCTCCCAAGCCAAAGAGGAAATCTTTGCAATATTCTAATTAAAAATGTGCATAATCAAATAGGTTTTTCAACCATACCCATACTTATTTTCTTATTTTCCCTTCTCCAATAAAAATAAAAAAATTTACTAAAACATTCTAGCATACGTGGTGAGACCCTTATGTCTTTAATTAGGTTCTTGTTTGCTTGAATTCTCTTTTTATTCTATGCTCATTAATGAAATAAAAAGTTTATTTTGGTCTTAAAATTAAGTTCATCCATTGACTACTTGAATTTTTAGTTCACATAGCCTAACTTAAAATCAAAGTAATCTATCGTAGCTTCACTCTTTGTTTCACACACTCAACCGAACCACTTTTATCAATTAAACATTAAAAAAACTTGAGACAAGGCTCAAATAGGATTTCATCACATAGAATTAACCTTACCTTATATGGGTGATCCAACTTGGATGTCATTACCAAGGGGAGAACCAAATCAGCTCTTTGGTTTAGTATAATCTCTAGATAACAATATATATTGGGTAAACACCCAACACCCTTATCACTATAGTGTGTGAAGTGAGGGGGTAGGCTCCAATACAAAGCCATATACTGATTTTAATATAGATTCTTTTTTAGCCAATAAACACAACCTCAAGCTCACCTTATATTTTCTCTCTAGTACCTACTATAGAAACCAAATTTAATCACATAACTTCTTAAGGCATAAGCCAAAATCAAGATTAATTAAAAGTCTAGGGCATACCATATATTCTAGAGTATGATTTTATTTCTTTGATCATTTTATTGTCTTCTCTTTGTTTGAGTAGTGAGGCTATTTGTGATTTCTATCTCCCCTATCTTGTATGGTTCTCACTTGTAAACAATGAGGGGACCTAGCATAGTAAAACCCATCACCAAGACAACCTACCTCTTCCACCTCTTCATCCATGTACTACATTTTTAAACCAATAGATTCCCCTTATCCCTTAATAAATCCTACCTTCCCTCAAGAGGTTGCTTAAGGATATGTATATTTTTTTACTTTCCTATATAATAATTGCATGGCCTTGAAACATTATCTTACAACCATGTCTTACCCTACCCTAGCTTCAACCCAACCCATATATCTACCTTGTGACATGCCTCTCTACCTCATGGGAGTACCTATATTTCCATGGTTACTACCTAACCATTGACTACCCAAGATTCCTAATCAACTAACAACCCCTTTGAGATTACCATAGAGAACCAACCAACCCAAATTACCACTACCCTTATACCTTCCACTCCTACTAGCCACTCTTCCATAGTAGGAGTGCCTACCTCTAACACTACCAACATTCCTCTATCTACCCTAAATCTATCAACCACTACTTTTATTCAAATCCTTATGTTGTCCATACCATATACCTTACCATCAATTATAACAAAGGTCACCACCCTTCCATTAGTCACTAACCCAACTAACGATCCTATCCACCCTTACACCAAACTTTGGCTACATCCCTAACCTACAAGGGTATGTACCCCTACCCAATACCCAACCACCTACATAGACATACCCTTATGTATCTTCCACTAAACCATTGGCATCCACTTACCAATATGTGGAAGTTTCCCAACCTTATATCCACTATTAGTATGTCTCCCAACCACCCTAATAATATGCATCTTAAAACCTTTTGGGTGCACAACCCCAAGCCAACCTAATAAAGATTCTTATGGAAAATATGACCACCTTAGAATCATCCATTTTCAGTGCTCACAACATCCTATCATATGGACAAATCTATAATGAACCCATCCACTCATCCATACCTATTAAGCCATATCCTCCCTAATGGGAACTTCCAAAGTTCTCTAAATTTAATAGTAATGAGGATCCCTAACATCACCTTAGGGAATTTAAGCATACATTTTATCTCATCACCTATGATGATTCCATTCTTATATGTACATGTCCCCTGTCCCTAGCTGATCTAACATTGGATTAGTATAGTTCCATACCCAAGAACTCCCTTTTTTATTTCATCCAACTAGCTCAGACTTTCTTGGACCATTTTTCAATCAATATCTCTAAGAAAGTTTCTATCACTAACCTCTACTCTATCCAATAGTTTGAGGATGAATCAATTGTTCATTTTGTAGCTTATTGGAGGAGCCTAATTAAACAAATCTCCTTCTCCCTACCTCAAATTGAACTCATATATATCTTTTCTTGAGCATGTGCCAATCATATCTCCTCTACACTACATGTCCAAATATTTTGAACCTTTGATGAATATTTTACTATGGTGCATAAGTCAAAGAATTGAGCCATTAAAGAAGGAAAGCTAAATCTCAAAAATAATAACTCAACCTACAAAACCAATGAAGCCTTTTCTTCTAATATAAGTAACCCTTCCAATACCAATCCCAAGAATAAGGGAACTATAAATGTGGTTATCCTTAAAGCTACTCCTCCACCTTCTGTCAACCAACCAAATTCATCTAGTTCCTTAAAGTGAAACATGAGGAACCAAAACTGAAACAACCATAAGTAATTCACTCCACTTGGAGAATATTATACTTCCATCTTGGAGAAGTTATTGGAATCTAACATCATTCAACTTACTCCTATCAAAACTCCTTAGCAATTTGATGCCTCTTATCCTACACCTAGTTGGTTCAACAAGAATGATTTGTGTGCCTTTCATTAGGTAATATGGCATGCCATCAATAGGTGAAATGTCTTCAAGAGCCTTTTCCAATCCCTCATTAACAAGGGGGAGCTTACATTGGAAAACCCCAATCCACCATCAAACCAAGCCCTTGATATATTTAGACATCCTTTTCCAAACAATGCTTCCACTAAGAATGAAAGAAAAAATGTCAAGTACTCTCATGATACCCATATAATCCACATGGTCTTTGATGTGCTCATTACCAAACCACCTAGTACCCAATCTTTCAGTCCTCCACCTCTACCATTTATTGAGATAGTGGACTTTCCTTCCCTTACTTCAGACACTCAAATTAAATAAGCACCATCTTCTCCCCCTCCACTTATTGAGTTATTAGACCCACTAGCCTCCCTTTCAACTAATATATCATAATGACCAACCATCACCACCCTATCTTTACCTTCAAATATTGAGCAACCTACTCCCCCTTCAAAAATCATTCCTAGGGAGGAAACCCCCATGTCTACTCCTCCCACTAAGGAACCTCATATATCAACATTGCATCTTTTGATTAAGGAATAGGAAGAGGTTACTATAGCTATGTCTCCACCTAATATATTATCTTTTAGGTCCACTATTCAAGGAATGAATCTAAGTTATAAACCATTCTCTAGGCTAGTGCAGAAATTGGAATTTATCTCCAACCCTAACATGGATTGACCCACCTTCTAGCAATAATTAGGGATACTTTATATCACCAAGAAATAACCTCTAACCATACCTTTATTAGACCAACCCACCACTTTTTCTATCAAATCTTCTTCCCTACCAACCAAACCAATAATAACTTTTACCAATCTAACAATCCCTAAACTTAAATCCCAAGTGACCGAATCACCTTCTCAAAGAAAACTGACCAAATCGATCAATAACCTTGGTACCTTCCCCACACCAAGCCTTAGTCACCCCTCAATGAAGGTATAGCTTGCCTCACTAGAACCAATAACCAAAGGTGAGACCAAAGTAGCCAAAGAGGTAAAACCACACAAAGGTCAAAAGGTCTAAATTTTGCCTCCCTCAACCTTGCCCTCCATTCTAAGGCCTCATCCCTCTACCTTGATAAGGAAATAAATTTCCTTTACCAAAACCCCACCATATCTTTTCGTTATGCCTTCATAGTTACCTTATGATGCACCTCTTTTTACCATGCCAACAATACCTAAGCTATCTACCTCGAGATCTTCTACCTCTAGCTCATCAACCTCCTTACCTAAACCAAAGCCATCAACCAAGTGTACCACTTTACCAAAAACACATACCATCAAACCTATTTCTAAGTAACCTTCTACCTCAATCATTAAGGCAATGACCACTACACCTTTACCACCTTTAACCAAGTCTTACTCAACTATTTCACATATGTTATTACAAACCTCTTATTTATCCTTACCTCCCATCAGGCCCTTTAACCTTCTTAATTCAAAACCCATTTATTAAAATCACAACCACATGTGTTCTTATCATGGGACACTTGGTCATGATATAAAGAAATGCAAGGATCTCTGAACCATTATCCACCAATGCTACAATGAGGATGATATATTAATAGATGATCCTTTTATGGGCCCCATACTAATCCAACAAATAAAAATACCTACCCAATGCTTACGTACTCCACTCTCACCTTAGAGTGAAGATGAGTCTAAAAAGTTTACTACCTCAACCTTTCATTCTATCCAAACTGTCAATGTGGTCATAAGATCATAGTAAAAGGTTAAGTGGAAGGATAAGATCTTTTTTCCATGGATGTATCCATCTTTAACCTCCCAACCAAACCACACCCATCTATATCCATCTTCCACCAAACCCAAGGTGTTTATTTTAGGTACCTCCCAATCTAACCCCTCAGAATCCATTCAACCTTGATAACTATGAACTTGTATGAGTTTATATCTACCTCTTCCCATCACCACCAAGCACTAATAAAGGATTTTCAATCCATTGAGGTCCAACTTGAGGACCCCCAACATCTAGTAGCCTTTGACTGTGCCCTTCAAATTTCTAACCTTTCTACCTTTAAGGATTCAAAAATACCTTCTATCCACCACAAAGACCTAGACCCCCCTCTCTTTATTAATTATTACATCAAAAAAACCCATGTCAAATTGGTCATGATTGATGGGGGAGCTAGCATTAACATCATCTCCTCTCATGCCTATAACCAACTCAAATTTTAGGATAATTTCATGTTTCAATCTTTGACCATCCTCCATTCCTTAAATAATACCATAACCACTACCTTAGGAAATACCATCCTTCATATCTATTTAGGATCCCTCACACTCCCCAAAATTTTTTAATTTATAAAAGGTGAATTCAAATACAACATTGTATTGGGATGACCTTGTATTTCATCTATGGATTGCATTCCCTCTACCCTCCATCATTGCATTAAGTTTGAGCATGAAGGCTAGGTCATAACTATCCAAACTGACCTATATCCCTTCTCAACATGGAACATGACCTATCACCCTAATGGCATCCTCTTACATCCATCTAGCACACCCATAGTAGATAAAGACCAACCTTTAACTACAAAAGTCGATGCCATATCCCCTTCCACCAGTGAGGCATATACTAGCTCCTATATCCCTTTAGACCAAATCACCACCATGGACACTTTGGAATCAATGTTTCATCATCATTCATTAGGGGAATATCACCTTTTATCTATTGATGTTTTCCCTACTCCTCATGATTATGGGTAACTTACTAACCAGCTAGGATATGACCCCAATGTCAAAATTATCATTTCCTCTGGACCTCCCTATTGCTAGATCTATTTTATATATGGGGGACTCAAAAGATCCCTCAATAATTATACCATCTCTCTTCCACCTTGACCATTCATCACTAATTTCTCTTAACTAGATAAATTGAGCTTCACCAAAATATACCTCCATTAGTGTGCTTAGAAAGGCTTTGATCTTAGGTAGTATGAGCATGGCCCACATGAATGGGTCACCTTAGAAACTAGGAATATTCACAAGAAGAATGAACTTGGTTTTATCTTACCTAATAATAAGAGATCCAAATAACCTGTTGTTACCATTATTAAGGAAGATGCCTCTTCCTCACCAACCTTGCCTCCACTTGCATGTGAGGATGATGACTTCATCCCACCTAAATTTTTTCATCAACATGATTATCCTTGGACCCATAACTTATCAAAAGGAAGGGGAAGTTTTAACCATCCCTTTAACCCATCATAAGATGATAGTAGAAGATTATCCTACCATTAACACTATTTAGTTCTAGGATGATGATTTTATTCTCACCTATTTTGGTGCCCTAGATTCTTCAATCCATAAATTTATTCCTCTTTATACCTCAACCATGTTGAATTAATCCATTATGGATATTAACTTAGGTACTCTAGATAACCCTCATATTTTCAAACTTGGCCAATCATTAAATGTCGAGGAACTTTAGGACTTCACCTCTTTCCTCTAAGACTGTAACATAGCCTTAACTTGGTATTATAATGACATGCCAATAATTTACACCACCATTACTACCCATAACATAGTTTCCATCCATTACGCCAAGCCCATAAAGTAGAAGATTCAATGCATGCACCCTCATATAGCCCTTCTTGTCAAAAAAGAGCTTCAACATCTTTTATCTATCAATTTAATTAAACCCATTGATTACCCCCAATGGGTCTCAAATGTTGTACCTATCACCAAAGCGATTGGGGGACTAAAAATTTGTGTGGAATATTGTGACCTCAACCTCACTTTCCCCAAATCTAAGTTCCTCTACCAAGCATTGACTAGCTTATTGATATTACAACTAGCCACAAGATGTTATCTCTCATGGATGAGTTTTTGGGTTATATTCAAATATTAATTACTCTTGAAGATTATAAAAAATACCACCTTTACTACCCCATGGGGAACCTTATGCTATATATTCATGCCCTTTAGGATAAATAATGTTAGTGCAACCTACCAACATGTCATGACCTATATCTTTCATGACGTTATCCATAATATTATCAAGGACTATGTGGATGAACTTCTTAAAAATTATAAACTCTAAATTTATCACTTGAATATTCTTAAGATTATATTTGAATGCCTCATCCACTACCATGTCCACTTAAATCCCAAAAAGTGTCTTTTTGGGGTCTTGTCGAGAAAGCTTCTTGGCTTTATTGTCTCCCTTCATAGAAATGAAGTTGACCCCACCAAAATAAAATCCATCTTTGACATGTTCCCTCTAATCAACCTTAAGCAAATTTGTAGCTTGCAGGGGAAGCTTCAATCCATTCATCATTTTATCTCCTATCTTTTAGAATAATTTCAACCCTTCCACCACCTTATAAAGAAGGATGTATCATTCAAGTGGAATAAAAACTACAAAAAAGCCTTTGATTCACTCAAAAAGTACCTTTCTCCTCCACCTATCCTTACTCCTCCCAAGGATGACAAACCTTTTTACCTCTATATCTCTACCACTAACCATTCCCTAGGGGGAATGTTAGCTTATCAAGATGAATAACATAGAGATCAAGTTGTCTGCTACATCACCTACATGCTTTTAGAATATGAGAATTGGTATACCTATACGGATAAAATTTACTTAGACTTAGTATTTATGGATACCAAACTTTTCCACTACCTTCCTAAACATAAAGCCTACATCATTAAAAACACTGACCCACTTAAGTACATGCACTCTAAACCATAACAAAAATAGTGTATGGCTAAGTGGATCATGATCTTATTAGATTTTGACCTTGATTTCCTTAAAAAAAATTAATTAAATGGAAATTCATTACCAACCAATTCATCAAGGCACCTTTACTAGATAATTAGCCTCCTCTTCTAGAATTCCTTGATGAGTCCATCATGACCCTCTCATAGGTATACTTCATCTATCAAGTCACCAAGTTATTTGATGAATCAAAGTGTCAATGTGATGGGAGAGTAGGTATAATCCTCATCCCATTTAATGGGGAACCTCTTCTTATATCCTTTAAGCTTTACTTCAAATGTATCAAAAACATGGGTGAGTATGAAGCCCTAGTGATAGGCCTTCATACTGCCTTGCCCTAGGAGTTAAAATGATAAATATCTTTGGTGACTCTAAACTTTTGGTCAATCAAATAGATGGATCCTACTAGTATAATAATAATGTTCTATAATAGTACAAGAAACTAGTTGATGAACTATTTGCATCATTTGAAAACTATCACATCCAATCAACTCCACAATCTACTAACAAGTTCCCCGACACCATGGCTTCCCTCACCTCTCACATCTTATCTATACCCTCATATTCTAGGATACATATCATCATTCATAGACTTACCCAAAATTCCTATGTTAAACTAAACTCTCCCACCATTTTTCAATTTGGAGACCCAAACTAACCTTTGGTATCAGTAAACCTTTAACTCATTTAACCTTGGCATAGTTCCTTATAGTATTTCTAGGAATGCTCAAAGAGAATTTATCTAGAGTACCTAATGTTATACCATCATGGGAGGAATTATTTATAAACAAGGCTTTGATGATCTTCTCTTCCATTGCCTATGTATTCAAGAAGCCTCTCATGCTATCAAGGAAATTAATGAAAAAATATGTGAATGCAACTTTAGTGGCCTCATTGTATCTAAGCATATCTTTTTCCTAAGCTATTATTTCCCTAACCTTAACCAAGACTATTTTGATTATGTGAAAAAGTGTTTTAATTACCAATAACATACTAATTTACATCACATACATAGCCATAGTCTTTGAGTTTCCACCAATTTCTATCACTTTTCATACTAGGGTCTAGACCTCATTAGTGAAATTAAACCTCATTCCTCATAGCAACACCATTCTATCATCACCATGACTGAATATTTTACCAAATGGTTCAAAGTTATTCCTATAATCTCAACCAAAGTAGAAAATATTGTTGACTTTATCAACCACCACATTATTTGTTATTTTGGTGTTCCTAACAAGATCATCATAGATAATGGTAAATATTTTAAGAACAAGTAATTCCATGGTATATGTGATGCATTAGACACTAAGTTAAGATTTTCCTTTCCCTATCACCCCCAAGTGAATGGATAATCCAAGGATTCTAACAAAACTCTTAATAACATGCTAACTAAAATGGTGAATGCATCTGGTTAGGATTGGCATTTACACATCCCCTTTGCCTTATGGTCATATCATATACGAATTAGGACCCCTATTATTTATAGACATTTATCTCCTATTTTTTGAGTGGAGGCCATCTTTCCTCTCGAGGTCAAAATCCCATATCTTTTCATATCTTTACAAGAGCTTGTTTCTAAGGATGATTATCATCAGTACTATTTAACCCAATTTGAGCTACTTGATGAGTGTCATTTATCAAACCTTACCCATATTCATGTCTATCAATAGCACATCAAGCATACCTATAAAAAGAACTTAAAGTGTTGGAATTCAACATCAGAGATCTCATCCTCAAGGAAAACCAACATGTCACCAATATGGAGAAAAATAAGTGGGGCAAGTTTGATTTCAATTGGCTCAGACCTTATATCATCACCCATAAATATGGATCAAGAGCTTACTAATTATCTTCCCTTAAAGGCCACCCAGAACTTGAGCCCATTAATGTTTTGCATCTATGTCCTTTCTTTTTCTAATAAATATCAATGCCACCTTTTGTCTTACTGAAGCTTATCCCTTGCCATCTACCTACATTCCATCTCCCTAGTATAGGGGAACTTGATTATAACTAGATCATGTGATTATCTATCACCAACATAACCTTATTTTAAATAATGGGTATCATGGCTCTACCATGGCATGGTTCCCATGGTACTTTCCACACCTTCACAAGATGGATTCCCATGATCATTTTCACCTAAACCTCTTTACACCTAATCAACCTTATTATGCTTCTACTTTTACTTTCCTAAAGGAGAACCACTAATTCAACCTAAGTAGGTCTATGTCAAGAAATATCAACGTAATAAAAAGTATAAATCCCATATCAATGAAAATCATGGGTCATTCTTAATGTTCATAGACTAATCCCTTGAAGGATAGTTATTGAAAATTTATCTAAAATTACCAAAACCTAAGGTGGACTGCTCCCTTAAAGGACAACTATAAAAAATCTTTGAGTAGAGAAAATAAACTTAGACCACTCACTTGAAGGATGGCTAAGTAAATATTTTTTTCAAAATCATAGATATTTCATGGAAGCTTTCCACATCAATAAAATTCCCATATACAATAATCAACAAATGACCCACCACCAAAATCACAACAAAACCAAACTAAATTGGAAAGCCACAACCAGATCTCAAGTAACATAATAAGGTGGAATCCATAATTGGATTTCATGAGTAGATATATTTCATCCATCAGTCTACATAATTTTAGCATAGGCTTATTTATCTTGGTTCTTTGGATACTTACAAAAGAGGTATGTTAGTCTTACAACAAGGCTCCATTTTCACCCATCTCCTCTTTACACTATATGCAAGGGATTTTTGATCTTACTTGACATTATATGCTCAAGACACCTTTTAACCAACTAAAGAATGCTAATATGAAGCATTCAAAGGGCTTATATTCAATAATTTAGTCTAACTTCAATTTTTTTTTAGTCCTTGTCAACAAAGAATCATCATTCCTTCTTCTTACCCTATCATGACTAGTTAATATTTTTGAGATGATTATCTCTTGATTATATTGTTTGGTCTCTGATATATTACTATTAATTAAACTACCTCATGTTTTTAATCATAAAAATTAAAGACAAGCATAACCATACCAAATATATATAGCATCCATGAGCAATAAAACAATAAATAATTTTTCACCATGTCTAAGTCTAAAATAATATAGTATACACTCATTAAAATTTATAATGTCATAAGCATAACCATATATCAAAACCATACCATGCCTAGCTAAGTCTATATCAATGTCTAGCATTAATATAATAGTCATCATCCATAAGCAATATAAATATCACATCCATAACCATTAAACATAAACATCAAACCATAAACCATAATCCATGACCATGAGCATAGGTAATGATCATATATATAAATTGTAAGTTAAATAACATAATAATGTTTATAATCAGATAGATATGTCTCTCTCAAAATGTACATCTCACCACATCATCTCCTAGGTTAGAATCAAAATGATATATAAAATGTCATAATCTAGCTATATCTATGCCCCAAGGGCACTTCTTCCTAAAACACTATTGGATCTCAGTGCCTACCCACTTTTTATACCCACTGATCCCCCAACTATCCTTATTTACCTAGATACAAACATTTCCCACTACCCTGGTGTCACCACACTAGCACCACCTACCAAGCTAGCCCTATACTTACCCCATCGAGGATCCTATGGACACCATAATAAAACTATGGCCTCATAATACCATATGTCCTCCACTATAGATATGTATCATGTTATAGGGATGGTGATTGGTGGCCTTGTCTATGTTTTTACTACTCTTCCTCTCCTTTCCCTTAGAAAATACCTCTCTTAAGTCACCAAGCCTAGTGAGGTCCTACCCTGATCCCTCTCACCTATCTTGGTAAAAAACTAACCCTCTATGGTATAAAAATTGATCCTATAGTGTAGCAATTTGACCCTATATGGTGGCCACCTATCCCTATAATACATGTACCTATCCTTGTGTAGTAACTAAAGCCACTCCTACCTATGCATCATGGCCAGCTAAATCCACAACCATCAAATTCACACCTATATCAACCCCACCAATGTCTACAACTACATATATGGGATGGTACCATGCCATGTACAAATATTTAAACCCAAAATCATATATATATATATATATATACCCTATCTGGTAGTTCCTCATAGTCTACCAATGTAGGCATAGGATGTGGCTCTAGTAGTAAGATCTCTAAATCTTTTCTTCTATACCTAGGGAATGGAACTAGAATGCCCTATACCAAGATAAAATATTAGTTTACTCTATCAAATGGGATGAGTTCAACCTCTCCTTTGCTCCTATTGAATATCCATCTATAGCTATAAAAGGAGAGTGTCTACCTCCTATAGCCAAGCCACAATAGAAACTAGATGTAAGGTCTCCAAGTGATATATCTTATTACTAGTGCACCCAATGCAGCTCTAAACCACTACACATCATAAGATCCTACCCCTATACCTAATTCAACAAAGTCACCCCTCAACTACATAAAGTTGATGGGGAACTCTATCTATGTGAAACCTACCCACAACAACCCTATAAGCCTCATCACCTAAATGTGTTCATAGGCCTAGCAATGCAAAACTAGGTTGACATTGATGTCATACCTCTTATGGGCCCTAAACCCCCATAACTCCATATATATATACAAGTAAAATAGGCACCAAACCAAATATAATATGACCTAGTAATAACTCAACTAGCACCCCTAATAACAAGTAGGGGAACCTTCCACTACAAAATTTGGGAAGTGCAAAGCATTTAACAACAATCATGAGCATGGTCATGAGTCTCCTCTTAGATAGATCCCTCTAATACAAAGTACTATACCTAAACCCCCTAACATGTCATCTAACCTAATCTCTCTCATCTCCATACATTAATTTGATGTGACCATCTTGATCCTCACTCTCTATATGGTAAATTATATCACATTGAAGTGGAATTTAGGTGATCCTATGAATGTCTTTAGGCAATATATTCACCTCCTCAATTGGCAATTAGAAGATGTTCATAGCAGGATCCCCTCTCTCGATGAGTGTTACAACCATGGATACATCTTGTGGCATGTGATGATATTTCCTCATCACTTCCAACCTAAACTCCTCTATGTGTGCCTAGTCAGCTAGAGTCATCCCTTACTGGATCTCTATAGAGACATACAACACTTGGTCACACATCTATATCTTCTCCCTATCCTAAACCAATTTTGTAACATGGCTTAGTCACCTATAATAATGGCACCTACCCTACCCTACCTTACCCTTTAAACACCTAAAATATTTTTCATAACCCCTTCTATCTATGTACCTAATGACTCACCAAATATACCCTTTAACCTACATAGTCTACCAATCTAGCAATTGTAATTACTCTTGAACTTTTTTCAAACATTTACTAATAAAGAAAAAAAGAGGAAACCTTTTTAAAAAAATAGGTGATAACCAATGGTCATGGTGATCATTGATGATCAAGCATATATTTTTATATAGATGTCGACTATTGATGGTCAAGCCTAACCATTGACAGTCACTATGGATATTTTGTAGCTAAAATGCCCAAACACTAACAAAATAGAACACTACATAAAATGTAATCAAAATATATTTTTTTCTACCCCAGCATGACTACCCACCCTATTTCACCTATACATACTATTTATTTCTAAATTTACCCATAAATTTGCTCCAAAAACCCCAAAACCCTACCTAGGGCATCCTAATAAAAAACCCACACATTTTAACTAAGCTAATTACCAATACATTTATAAAATCAAAGATAAGCTATAAAATTTAATAACACCCCCTACTTCATTTTATGACCTCCACCATGGAGTTGACCATAGGCCTACCCATCCTCATACATGCTTGCATACTCCTTGCATTTAATTGGTCCCCTCGATTCACCCTCTAACTCAACCAATAATCACCATCCACTTAAGTAAATATCCTCAGTAATACTTTTCACCATTAAGTTCCAAAAACCTAGAGCTTAAAGTCAACCAAGAAAACATAAAAAATGAGTGAAAAGTGATTCACTTCTCATTTTTGCCATTATAATTTTAGGGTTTACACCTTGACATCGATGTTCACGGTGACTATCGATGGTCACCCTTGAACACCCTAAAACTTGTTACATTACCCTTATCAAATACCCCTTTTACCAAAACCAACATAGTTTTACCCACCCATGGAGATTACCTTCTCCAATCCTTCTTGACCACCTCTTAACCTTGCCATTGGTCCATTTCAGCCCAATTAGCATGCATTTTGAAATGGTTTTTACCTATTCCTTTGACTACAGTGACAACATTGCCATGTTGACCGTTTTGTACTTGCACCACCTCATGCTTACCTAAATTTATTGTGTATTTTTGGATCACTTCTTACCTTAAATAACCATGACACTCGACCAATTTGTGTTTTCTATGGGAGTACTTCCTACCTTGGATACCCACAAAAACACTAACCTTTTTAGGAGACTAACAGGTGTACCTCACTACCATGCCTAGATGTAGTCACATAGTATTCTAGTCACTTATATTTCTAGCAACAACCTTTACTGTTATCAACTATGGAAACCTCGTCTTTACATGATCTTGGCTATTTCACCTTTTGTCACACTTTTCAAAACTATTTATGCTTTAGCACCCAACCTATCACCCACCTGCATGATGTCAACCTTTGTCATTACCTTCACCCACCTTGTCAAACCTACACCTAATTTCATTTTACCTCATCGACTCTCTATTTTAGGTGGAAAATGTCCTCCCATACTCAGGGCAACTAGAATTTTGACCAACATCATTTTTTATTTTTTAACTGGTTGATTTGAGGTTATACAACAAAAAAGAGTAAAATATACACACCAAAAATTTGCACACTATGATTACAAGTGTCAAAGTACCTCTTGACCACCTTATAACCCTCTCAAGACCATCTAACCCTCTAGACCCCCACCTAGCCTAACCCATAGTTAATTTGATTTAACTACATTAAACCTAGATTTTACCTATTTTGACCCTTTACTCTCAACCACTAATGGTTAGGTTGACTGTCGATATTCACCTTGACCATCAATGGTTAAGGTGAACCTCCTCAACCACTAACATGCAAACTCATATACTTTGATTTTCTAAAAATAACTCATCTAAATCTTGTTTCAAGCCATTGCATGTATGATTTAAATTTAGGAGGCCCAATTTATGCCTTGTTATAGCTCTCTTACTTTACCTATAAGGAGAGAGGAGTAGAGAAGTTAAAAACATTTGTAATCATTATCAAGATATTGTCCATCCAAAATTCTCTTTTTATAGGTCAATCATTATCAACAATCTAATGAACTAGATACTACATTAGAGAGTTGACTTGCCACCATGATTTTGCTAAAGCACCAAGTATTGTTACTTTATCAAAATCAAGTTAGATTCTACCAATAGGTCAACTACCTCAACCATCCACCCAATCGACTTATGATAATATAAGTACTTATTTATCAGTATTCATTTACTTTATTTTCATTTTAAAATCAACCCAAGTCTTACCCATCTCTCAAAATCCATCTTTTGGATCTCATAAATCAAACTTTTTATTAACTTAGATCTATCCACAAGAACCATCTATAGTTGTCTTAACCATCAATGATTTGTCCAATGGCCAATGATCACCTTAACCATAGACAATCACCTTAACTACTAACAATCAACCCAAATCCCAAAGCTCACTATGATAGTAAAAACTATCAACATATTTTTACATACCTACACCCAAGTAAGCCTGATTTTATATGTCCCTACCTATTCATAGACCCCTACCTATTTTTCTAAAGTATACCCCAACCCTTTAGCTCTATTATTAATTATCTAATCATTATTTTAATCATTTATAGTCTATTTTTATCAAACATACTTGTGTTTAATTTTAGTATCTTTTGATTATTGATGCAAGTACCTTCTATTCTATTTTATAAGCTTAATTGTTTAAAATGTTTGGATTGACAACCCTTAAGGAATCTCTTGCTTTCAAGATCTAACTATCACTAGGCAATCCACCCAACTATCTATCTAACAAACAAATTTGATTTAGTGTTTTCTTATCTGTAGGTCATCCTCCCAAACTAAAGAGGATCTCTTTGCAATCTTCTAATTCAATGCCCACATAATCAAATAGGCTTTTCAAACATACACGTACTTAGACTATTCTTTTCCCATTTTAAATAATAATCAAGAAAGTTTATAAAACACTAAACATTCTTAAATTACTCCCAAACCTTACTTTATCATCTTGACCCCTAGTGCCTCAAGTTCTACCACTTGGACACTAGCACCATAATTTGTAAACTAGTGTCAATGTTTTTAGTGTCCCAATTTTCCTTCTATTATCCTTTTCCTATATTTTATCACTAATGGATATCTTTTCAAATCAACAACCACCTAGGTTCATCCTAGACATTTTTTAAGACCCATGCAAGAACTGGAACAATATATATGCATGACTTATAGCCCATTATTCACTACATGGAAATGAGATGTAAATAATAAAAATTAACTCAGAATAAGTTGTGTATAATCAAGGTTATTAATCCCTATTCTTCCCTAGTTATGTGTATATCCATCTAAAGCATTCCTAATCTTATATTACTCATATTTATATTATTAATCACACTCAAAGCAGACAAATAGACATTCATACAAGCTTCACTTCCACTTTCACTATTACATAGGTGGGGAGAATTACATTAGTTTGATCCCTCCTTGAAGTATTGGTATGTAATCAAATCTCATCATAGTGGGGTGTTGATAATGTCCATCCTACCCCACTAATATCACACTTTTCTAATTGTGCCAATCAGATTTCCTAATAACATGAAGGTCTAAGGTTTACATACAAAATTAGTCAAAATAGGTCACTGATAGGGAGCCAAAAATCATGAACATAGAAATAGGCCTTGTAAACTCAGACACAGGTACATTATGAAGCTTAGAACAATTACTCACAAAGGACACTAGCATAAAAAGGAGGATAATAACACCATTAACACTATTGTCTAGCTAACATACTATTATTTAATAAGTGTTTTAACATCTAGATCATGTCCATGACACTAAAATTAGTTTATATCATGGTTTGTAACCTTTATATCTTCCATATCAGATAATTTATACCAAAGTACTTATTTACATCATTTATTAGTATTTTTAAAAAGGTCAAACTAGGTCAATTTTTTTACAAATTGATTTATCTATTTTAAGATTATTGGAATCCTATTCCTAAATTAGTTAAGGGTCTAAGTTGACTAAATTAATAAACAATACTGTACTAATTAAGATACTTATTTGTATAATTTAATTAAAATTTTAAACTTTCCAAAACATAGTAGTAGATGTGGACAAAATAAGACTTAGCTAGAAATAGACTGAATCGACTCAGATAGGGTCTAAAATTCACTATATAAGACTGAGATAGTGTCATAAATTAGGCTCTAGCATTTATTTCATGAAAGTATAGGAGTGTTAAAATAATATTCCCTAGGGTCTAGTGCTATAGTCCTCTTCTATCTCTATTTTCCAAGAGATGTGAGCTTTTTGGGTTTTGTTCATTGTGTCTATGTGAGCTTGCCTATGAAATTTTGACTATTATATATTTGTAGAAATCCCTATAGAGTTGATTTAGTCTTCAAAACCTAGACTTCATTATGCTTTGACAAAATTTGGGAAAGAGGGGGGGTTATTGTGTGTAAAATTCATTGAACATGTATCCACACCCCATATGTGGGCATGTTGCCTACATACCAATACTTTGAAGGGGGATCAAGCTATATCTAGTTCTCCCACTTGATTTTCTTTATGCAATTATGTGTATGAAGATGTTAAATGCTAAAATTGGGTGTGTTTGAGGTATCTAGTGATTGGTGTGAGGTTTTGAATAAGCTTGTGGTTGTATTAAATGGTTTCATGTAGAGAATAAGGAAATATGCCTAAGTAGTCTTGCTTGTATTCTTTCTTAATTTATGATATTTTCCAACCCTTTAATAAAATTTGAATGGGATTTTATAGGGATCTATTGGTCATGGGTCAAATTTATTCATGTTAGTCTAATAAGGAGGATAAGAACCAAAAGGAAATGACCATTGGTAGTAAAAATACACTTGGATAGGAGCACAAAAAATAGACACCATAGGGTTTGACATTATAGTCTAAGTTGGGTGTTATTGTCCTAAAGGAATGGGACCCAAGGGGATGGAATCATCACTAAAAAAATTTCTTTAAGGAGGTGTAATCACTATTTAGAAGGATATAAATGATTAGGAATTAGTGAAAAGATGCCTATCAGGGTTAGGAGAGCAAACAAGAAGGACCTATGGGTTAAGTGTCACCAACCACACTCAAGTTACCAATTTTCACATTTTATATAACTACATTCTCCCCCTTTATTCTAGTGATGCAACAAAGTGAAATAATAGGATAAATGAAAAATATAAAGTGTACCTAAAATTACCTGTAAGGGTGAAGCTCATGAAGCTATGTGATGATAGGTGTGCATAGAGAGAGAACATTATAAACTGTAAATATGTAAGAGAAAATAAAGAGTAGATTAGTTCTTACTAGATACACTATATATTAAAAAAGAATGTTTAAATCTAGGTAAGAGAGAGAGAAAGACAAAGGAATGAATATACCTCACTAGGTACATGAACCAATACAAAATATGTGATGCTGAGTGATGTTGGATGATGTTGAGTAATGTTGGGTATGTGTTTTACCAAAATTAATATCATAAATAGATCTAAGTGCTCAATTACCTAAGAGTGGATCAATAATGCAAAGGATAGCCCTTTTGCTCCATCATCACCCACTAAATAAAGATATGTGATCATGCATGTGTTAATCAACATTTGAATTATGTGTCCAATCCATCTGAGTAGATGGCTCAAGAATACAAAGGCTAGCTAGTCCTTTGGCTCCATCATTTCCCCATGAAGTGAAGTTATAAAATAAAACTGGTATGAATGTGTGTCATATTGGATGTCTCTTTAAGCCCATGAATGTTGTGTAATCTAAAAATGTGGCATGGATAGTTGAATGTGTACTAGAAATTAGGCCAATATTGGCCAACTCAAAAAAGGTGGGAATTATGCTTGTATGAAAGCCACTCAAAAACTAGGGAATGGACTTATGTGGAAGCCACTTAGAAATGTAGAGGTTAGGCTTGTATGAAATCCACTCTAAAATGATACCAACCACCTATAGATGGAATAGGGCACATAATTAATAAGAATGCCTAGGTAATATACTAAACTTGAAAAGAAAAGAAGTCAAATGTGCCATGCTCATTTCCCCTAATCACTGGTATCTGAAACATGGATTCTGATCTAGAAGTTATACCAACTACCTAATCTAAAACTAGAATCAAGAGACATCATGTCACACATGATTCCCCCTATATATGGATTCTCTAAGAAAAATTGTATTAAATCTACTGACTCTGAACTATTTTATATGTGCAAAACTATAGTTAAGCTTACCTTTTTGCTTGTTTCTAGAAAATCTAGTTTTTTCTATTTAGATAGGAGCATAAAAAATGGACACCCTACTTTCTAATGCTATATTCCAATCTTGTCACTATTATCCTAGGCTAATTATAATGATTTTTCTATAATTATCACTATCTGTCTAATCTATTCTACTTGGTTTAAAGACTTTTTTTTGTTTTATGTGTTCTAAATGATGATTTTATTGACCATTATGATCTTTAATCTTTGTGAAAAAACCTTATTTTTTGGCCCCTCTTATGAGGGTAGGAATGAAGACCCTATAATGACCATTTTCAAAATAAAGAGTCCTACAAGTGTGTTATAGTATGATAATACATGATATAGCAATGATAATCGATAAGATATCTCAAGATATAACATGGTTTGTAAATGATATTATTATATCAACAAAGGTATGCCTAGATAGATATAAAAATGTAATAACATGTGTAATATGATGAGATAGAACTAGAATTCTAGTATTAATTATTAGTTGTTAGTTGTCAAGGAAGGATGGAGCATGATGTCCATCATGGCATCCAAGAAAGCAAGATAATGCATGATGTGGATCATGGCATTGCAATAGTTGAGAAGCAAATAAACAACAAGCACACAAGGAAATAATAAAGAAGCATACAAGAGTGGCCAAGGGGCCAAGAAAATAAGGGACATGGGCACATGTCTCTCAAACTAGAAATCAATTATACAAGGCATTTCAAATGCCACATACGCATATAATTTAAAGAATTAAGGTTAGCATGAAGGACATAATCACATAAAAGAGTATAGTCAAAGGGCATTGAAAAATATCCTAAGGTACACACAATAGTATAAATAAATGACATTGGAAAAATGTCCTAAGGTACATATATGAGATAAAATATTAAATAAAAAATGCTATCACATCTAGCTATGCAAATCAAGAAAGGAAGGTATGTGATAAACTAGAAAAAAAATCACATAATTAATCAAAGAAAGAAGTGAAAGTATACAATACATATAGTACAAGACTTGGTATATGCTAAGAAATACACAAGTGTTATATACTAGTGAAATGTTGATAGAGTAATCTATGTAAACTAGTAATTGATGTACATCAACATGATAACTAGAGTGTGAAGTGTAAGAATGACATAATCTATATGGTGTAGTCATGTAAAAGATGCCCCAAATAGGTAAATATATCGATGTATATCTCAAATGTAGAAGTAGTATGCTCTGTCAATGGGTAGAGTGAAGCAATCAAGGGTCTGTAAGTTACTACACACACTCAAATAAGATCAAGTGATGGATGGTAATGTAAATAAATCAACAAACAATAGCATAGAACCAAAAATGTAAGTGTAGCATGGTAGTAGAAATGTAAAGCATGGATAATGCATACAAATTGAAATGTTTTTGAATTTTGAAAGTTTATATTGGTTTTGATATTTTGACATATTTGAATTTTTTTGGATTTTTTGAAATATTGTATTATTTTTGGTATTTTGACATATTTAAATGTTTTTGTATTTTTTTTGAATTTTTGTATTGTTTTTGTATTTTTGGAATAAACTATGTACAATCATGAATAAAGGAGACTATGTATCCTTTATCAAGAAACTATATAGAAGAAATATTGGGAGGAAATGATATTAACAAATGAGTTTCATGGGAGACTCCCTAGTATGGTATCTTGTATCAAGGAGAGGGATCGTGCATGATCATGAAGCATGATGAAAGCACTGAGACTATGGATCTGAAAGTTGTGATGTTGTAAGTGATTTGAAATATTTATAGTGGAAACCAACTGTGGAGTCCTCCTATAACTTTGAGAAGTAAATACAAATATAGGGATCTTAAGGACCCATATAGTAGTAGAATAATCTCTCTAAACCTATGCTCTATGTATAGAGGCATGAGACCTTAATGATACTACCCTAAGTGTGAACACTATAGATATAAGCTGTATAGAATTATAAAACTATGGTTTTTCTAAAAGAGGCTGCTTTGGAAGTGTATGAAATCTTTGTGTTAGTGATGGAGGCCTTGATTATGTCTGAATCTAAACTTGAGGAAGACCTAAAACTGGTGAAGAAACTAAAACTAGTGGTGGAACTAAAACTAGTGACTAAAAAAAAGTAGATGGCTCTGAAGTGGAGAGTGGTAACTCATATGGAACTCCACCAACTATAACAACTTGATTGGAATGAATGAATTTCATGCATCTATGAATTATAGAAGTTAATACTCAAAGTTTTTTAATACATTGTTGACCAAGTAACATATCAAAAACTCATGCACTAGGAACAATAATAAATGGTCTATCCACGTATCAGACCAACCTATAAAAGAAGTATAATCTCACCTAATGAACTCTATATGTGCTTAATGAAGACACTAATAACTATGTCCATTGGTGTAATATCTTACTTTGAATATTCCAAATGCTACAATAATGTCATGGTGCACATGTTCACACTAGATCAAGTATCTATGAGAACACTATCAATAGGATGATTATGAATGTAAGCTCTGATAAAGAGTTCATGATAATTTCAATCATCCTCAACTATCTCCTACTATGAGAAGGAGATCAAAGGTCTATCTAGAACTATAGAATTATATACACCAATCATGTTTCTCAAAGGGTGCAACTCAATTGAAGGTGCCCTATATGTATTTTGGTGGGGGATATGCATGATATGCATGGTGAACCCATGATTTATCTCCTATATCTTATTTATAATGATGTGAGAAAGGATATAAAAAGATTTTCAAAGCTTTATCTTTTATTTTCTTTACCTGATGAGGCTTAACTAAAGTTCCAAGATCAATAACATTACCATCTATTAAGCCATATATCTTGTGTTTTAAACTAATATATATCTATGTGTGTGTGTGTGTGTGTGTGTGTGTGTGTGTGTGTGTGTGTGTGTGTGTGTGTTGTGTGGCTTGATGCCCTATGAAAATCATAAAATGCATTTTGATCATATCATTATGGAAGAGGATTTGTTGGATAAAGTTACCTAATAGGAGGGGGAAATATGATATTACATTCCAAAATCTACTATTAATTTCTAGCTAGAGAAATTGGTAGATTCAAAAAACTTCACTGAGGAGGTGTTGATAAAACCACTCACTAAAGGGGCACTAAAGCCACATTGACTATAGGTTGATTCTAACTCTTGCTATCATTAACATTTAATTTTTATGGGACTTTTTTTATTACTCTTGTTTTTTGTTTTTGATATACTTGTGTACTTGATTTTTCCTATTTAAATTAGTTTGACTTCCCTTTCTTTTAGTGTATGACATAATTCAACGATGGAAGAGAACCTTTTGAAAATTATTGACTCATGTAAATCTGGTAGAAGACTCTATTTGAATAGATATTTTAACTCTTGATTGGTCATGGGCCTAGTCATCTTAGCCAAGATAGTCTTATATCAAAGAAATTAATCTATGAGATGCTCATTTGACCTTTATTTATGTTGTACAACTTGGGCATATGAAACCTTATCACCAACATTGATGCTAAAATTAGCTAGGAGCATGCCAAATAAAGGATTGAATGCATTGAATGACTGATTTATTATACTATAGAACCATCATAAAGCATAATCCTTTAGAATATATGGAAATATCTTGTTAAGTAGCTAGTCATTTGGTACATAGTCTAAGCATTCTGCATGAAAAGCTCTTATTTTCATCAAATTTTGCACCCTATGATTTTCTATGAAATTCCTTCAATTTGATGAAACATTGAATCATCCCTCAAGTTTGTGGGAACTTGTAAGAGATATGAGTATATAGGAATGAAAAGGGATAGCTCCCTGAATTCTTGTCTAAGTGTCTATCACCTAATCTACTACTTGTTCATGAAAAGAGTCGAGAGTTTGCATAAAATAGAAAACTATGCTAAAGAGGTGATCCACCAAGAATTCATCCCATCTAATCTCACACTTATACTAGCTAAAAATTCTTTCTAAGACTAATTCCATGAATTTAAAGATACTAACATAGTGTTTCAATGTGAAGGTAACATGCTTGAGATAATCAACAAAATGGTCAACCTAAGGGGCAGATTTCACACCATAGATAAAATTACATACTTGAAAGAGAATTCAATGCATTTAACACTCTTCACATGACTCGTTAACATCAAAATGTTTTTTCAAACATGAAAGATAAATGGAGTAAGGATTATGTTATCACTTGGCTCCACTATACATCATTCACATACTCAGATAAAAATTTACAACTTATAATTGGTATTGTATTCAATTTCCAAAAGTAAAGTTCAATGTCATTTTAGTAGAGATTTTCCATATGAAAAAATGGGTTATCTACAATGGTTGAAATGTCTAATTTATAGAACTTTGAGGAAGAGAAAGAAAGGAGAAGCTAAAAAGGCACAAGGAAAGGTGTCCACATCTAAGAATCAATTAAAAATGGATGGATGGGGTGAGCCATGCCATGTCAAGAGTCTTACTTTTCCAAAACTAGCTATGGGAATGGTGAAAAGTGGCATCAAATCTTCAAGAGTGGCATAGGAAAATCTTTTTGTCGAAGATTATCCATGAGAGTTCAAAACTAAAATAGAGAAGCTAACACATTACACTGTTGGAACTCATGATGATAGTTAAAAAATTCTCTTTATAAATACTAGTTATCCTCTAGATAACTATATTTGTTGATATCATAGAATTTCTTTGATTTGGTTAGCCTCCATCAATGACTTGATCCGTCAACCTATCTATTTTACTTTATTTGTCTATTATCATGTTCTTGCCAAGTCTTTTGAATATCAATGACTACTTATTTTAGATTTAAATTGATGTTCTATGGGTCATCACCTTTTAGGTATTTCCTTCAAAATTTTTATCTTAACCTTTTCTTGTAGACAATTTTCCTAGAAGAATTCATGAAACAATCTTTTCAAAAGAATTCAACTCTTCTGTCTTCCCGCTTGTTCATTTATTTTAGACAAAAAGTCTAAAGGAATTCTTCCTATTTATTTCCTTTAGACAAAAATTCTAAAGGAATTATTTTTGGGTTTATTTTTAGTCACTTCTCTTCATTTTTGTGGCTTTTTGATTTGTCCCTTTAGAGAAATTGAAATTCCCTTCAAAAAAGTTGTAATGGTCCTTCAGGGTTTTGTAAATGGTCCTTTGAAATGTAGGTACCCCTTCAGATTAATGAAAGTGACCACTTTCAAAAGAAAATACCCTTTGATAAAGTTGCAAGTGACCCTTTGGAAAAATTAAAGTGAACCTTTTCCTGACAAAAGATACCCTTCGAAAAAAATGAAAGCATCCTTAAGAAAAAATGAAAGTTCCCTTCAAAAAAGTGAAATGTACCTTTCAAACTTTTTATGTGGCCCGTTTTGCTTGAAAAGTGCCATTTGGAAAAACTACAATATTCCTTTTGGCTTGAAATATTCCATTGGAGAAGTTGTAATGGTCCTTCAAAAAAAAATATGTGGACAATTTTTTTGAAAGAATTCATCACTTGGTCTGAAAAAAACCTAAAGAAACACTCTTAAATAAAATCCTTAGACAAAAATTCTGAAAGAATTCAAAAAAATTCTTTGGACAAAAAACCTAAAATAATTAGGCAAAGGCTTAGAACAAAAGCCAAAATAAACTTTCCTAAAGAAATAACACTTAGTATTTTTATGGGCTTTATCAAACAACATTTATTCTAAAGAAAACCTAAGTACTGGACTTGGCCAAATTTTAAAGGTGCAAACCTGGGGATGGAAATTGGCAAACATTCTTGGTGATTCTTGGGTGTGACATGCCTGTTATGCCTAAGACCAGTTACCTAAAATGTTCCATTTGGCATGAAGTCACATAAATGATCACTCATATTATCTTTAATAGACCTTGAATTAACCACAAGAAAAAGACATTACACAAGACACACACAAGCAAAGACACACTTGTGCTACTAAGCACTTAGGGAACATAAATCAAAATAAAAGAAACACACATGTGTCAATTAGACACTTAGGGAACATAAAGTAAGAAAAACTAGACTAAACACACACACACCTATGCTACTATTTATAAGACATACTAGTAAGGACTAATAGTAGAAATCTAGATGTATCCCATTCAAAAGGATATGCAATTCTTCTCCATTCATCTTGGTCAGCTAAAAGGATTTGCTTTACTTGAAATTGTTGATGATGTAAGGGCCACTCCACAAAGCATCAAAAATTTTATGTTTACCTATTATTTCTCTATCCTTATCCTATTTTAGAACCAAGTCACCTTCCTTGAACACTCTTGTACTTGCTCTGTTGTCAAAGGATTTCATCATGATTACTTGGTGGTGCTCCATGGTCTTATGTGCATTATCCCTTGCTTCTTGAAGTTACATTATTTTTATTAATCTGACTTCCATAGGATTATTTTCCAAGAGTTCCATATGATGTGAAAGTCCTAAAGTAGGGAGCTCTTGAGAGATGAACAACCTAATTTATCTCCCATAGACATGCACAAAAGGAAAGTTGCCAATTGATCTCTTAATAGTGATCCTATCATCCCATAAGGTTGTCTTCAACTTGGTGTGCCATGCTATTTGATTGTTCTTCAATGCCCTCTTGCTGATATTGATGAGGTTATTATTAGTAAACTCATCCAATCTATTACCTTGAGGGTAATAGTTAGATGAGGTACTAAAGTAAACTCCTTTCCTATTTTCCCACTAAAAATATTTATCACTCATGAAAATAAGTGCATTATCATAAATTATAGTATAGGGGACCCCAAATCTTTCTATGATACTCTCATAAAACTCCAAAATTGCATTTTCATTTGCCTCCTTTAATGCAATAACTTATACCCAACTTGTGAGGTAGTTAGTAGTAGTTAATATCCATTTATATCTAGTAATTTATGGAGGTTTGACCATACTAATGAAATCAAGGCCCCATTGCATGAAAGGCTGGTCCACTTGGACAAGATTCAATGGGAGGGCTGAAATTTCTATTTGCCTACAAAGAAGGCACATTAAGGACACCTCCTAACCCAAGAGTATCAATCCTTGAAAAGGATAGACCAATAATACCCTACCGTCATTATATTTTAAAATATTATTTTTGGGGAGAAATGACCTCCATATACATCATTATGAAAATCTTCTAGCAAGATGCCAAACTAAACATTGTCAACACACTTTAGTAACACACTATTCACATCCTTCGAAAATATAATACCATCTACAAGATAATAAGGAATGGTTTTCAATATAAAATACCTTCTTTTTGACTTATTAAAACCATTAGGACAATCACTATTTTGGAGGAAACCAATGATGTATTGTGTCCAACTTTGAATTGGTATACTACTAGCTAGTTAGGGATGAGCTTGATTGACAAAAGATTCTTTTGTCCCTTGATGAACTGAAGCTAGATGTTCACATATCCCCTTTCCTCTTACCAATTTGGTCACCTTTATATCAACATCATACTCCATTACCTTTTTGATCCACCTAATTCTCTTCTCATTGAGGTCTTTGCCTAAGAGGAAATATTTGGTGCTAGGATGAGAGACCATGACATGTATCCTATTGTTTGAAATGATGTTCCTAAAATTTTTCAAACCTCTTATCACAAATAGATGATTCTTCTCAAAAAATGTGTACTTGGCCTCATAACCCTCCAATCCTTGAATAAATAATGCAATGGGTTGTTCAATTTCCTCATCATTCTTTTTCATAAGGATAGCTAATATTGTGTCAATGTTAGGAAAAGTGTAGAGTATGAAATCCTTGGCAAAGTTTGGGTTTAAGATAGTAGGAGATTGGGAAATTACTTATTTGATTACCTCAAAATTCTTCTTACCTTCCCTTGTCCAAGCAAAATCTTGGTTCTTCTTGAGCATGGTTGTAATAGGCTTCACCAAAGTAGCAAATCCTAGAATAAACATTCTTAAAAAGTTGATCTTGACTAAGAAGCGTTGAAAACCTTTCTTGTGTAGAGGAAAAGACAAGCCTAGAATGGCTTAAATCCTTTTAGGATTGATAGATAGGCCTTCCTTTGACACAATGTGACCCAGTACTTTGCCTTCATAAACATCAAAGATAAAAATTTTAGATTAAGAGAAACTTAAAACTCTCTACACTTCTCAAATACTTGCCTTAGATGTTTCATGTGGTCATTATCATCTTTGGAAAAAATAGTTATATCATCAAGGTATATAAGTAAAAAAATATTGTTCAAACTTTTAAAGTTCATGTCTATTTCCCTTTAGAAGGTAGCACTAGCATTAGACAAATGAAAATGCATCTTTCTATATGAAAATGTTACCCATTTTTTGGTGAATGATATCTTGAACTAGTCCTCCTCATTCACCAATATTTGGTTACAACCTGAATAGCCATCAATTAGTGAAAATCATTCATAACCTAAAACCACTTGCAAAATTTTCTCCATAAAAGTTAGTGTATAATGGTCTTTCAAACTCTATTTAGATCCCTAAAGTCCACATAATGTTTTATCTCTCCACTCTTATTTTGAATAGGTAAAAGGTTAGCTACCTAAGTTGAATGATTGATATGAAAAATGCTGCTAGACTCAATCAATTTGGTAAGCTCTCTCTTCATGATTTCCTTTATCTTGGGATTGATAGGCCTCTATTTTTACCTAACTAGTTTAGCTCTAGGTTCTAACTCAATCGTGTGATGAGCTAGACCTAGATCAAACCATTTCAAATCCTTGTATTCCCAAGTAAATATATCATGAAATTCTTTACACAATTCATGGAAGGATTGCCTTTCAAAAAGAGAATAAATCTTATCAATTATTACAAGTTTATGATTAAATGTCAAGATTATTTCATAGTTATCTTCCTTTGTATACATGATTACCCTTTCTTTCCTTCTTTGATCATCTTCATTAAACACACTCTTAAAAGTAACCAGTGCCTTTGGTATCTTTTTTGTCTTCAGCTAGATAACCTGTTCTTCATATTGATTGTGAAGCTTTTTTTTATTCTTTGAGGAAAATTCTGCTTCATTTTGAATTAAGTGTACAATGTGTTTATTACTCTCAAACACTTTACAAGACACTTCAGTATCTAGAATAGAAGGCCTCACAATGAATTTGATGTGAGGTTGGCCCCTTTATCTACTTACATTAGTCACTATATCAAAGTGTGCTCCTATCATGGCCAACCTGTCAGCATGTTTATTTTAGTCACTTAGTATAGGTTTGATATTGAAAGCATCAAATTCATCAATTAAATCCCACACCCTATGCTTGTAATACTTAAGCAAAGGGTTATTGGTTTTATCTTGGTTCTCACTTGATGTATAATCAATTCACTATCTCAATATACTTTGAAATTCTTGATTCCCTTTCCTTTTCCCATTGGAGGCCATGAACCAAGCCTTCATATTTAGCTGCATTACAAGTATAACTAAAATGGAATCTATATGAAGAATAATATTGGTTATTTTAATGAGAAAAAAATATGACACCAGATATTTCCCCTATATTGTTTCTAAAGCCATCAAATAACATTACCAATATCCCTTCAAGTTCATGATCTTCATTAGTGAGTAATGGTATAGGAGTGTTGTTCTCATGCATACAATATACTCCTAATTTAGTTTCTTCTATGAATGCATAGGGATCATGATCATAAGTTTCAATACCATACTCTTAAATAAAAATTTCATAAATAACTTCAAGGGGAAAGGATGTTTCACCACCAATGACACCTTATTCCAATTCACTAATCATATAATTCTGATTTGAATTTGTCTTCGCATATGGTTCAATGTGGAACCTTAACAAGGGATATGTCCTTGTTTCTATATGATTTTTGCTTTCACATTCAAGAAAGGAAAATGAGAAACTAAAAGAAATGGTCTAAGGCTTGTATGTACCTGGATGAAGTCTACACACCGTAATCCAGATGACGTGAGAACTCCTCTTTGGTTGTGGAGGATGACACCTGCAAAAGAAAGAGACTAAAATAAAGAGGGCGTTAGATAAGGAGATGGTGGGCTGCCAAGTGAAAGCTTGATCCTAGAAGTATAATGACTTCCTTGAGGGATGTCAACCCATTGATTGATAAAAATAATGTCTGATAAAAAACAAAATGATAAAAGACTCAAATGATTAAAGACTAAAACAAAAATGGAAGCAAATGCTTACCTGAATGTTGTTGTCAGCCTGGTCACGGTCACCGGCATCGGTTATTCTGCCGACGTCGGTTGGTCAAGTCTGCTGACGTCAGTTAGTCTACCAACATCAGTGAGGGTAGTGGTCTTTACGGTCAGCATCGATCGGGGCAGTAGTCTTTGGACGAGGTCTAGTCAAGTCTGGACAGGTTTTAGGGCTATAGAATGGTCTAAAAGAGTCTTAATGGTCTGTGCAGGGGTCTGGGTAGAGTTGCAGGGATAATGGATAGACTATATGAAAGGGACAGAGGGATAGAGGAGGCTAATAGGGAGATAAGGATTTGGGTCTGGTCTTGCTAAATAATAGATAGATTAAAAAGAAGATACTGAAATGAAAATAGTAGCAAATACTTACCTCATAGATGCTGGAGAAGGAATGTTGCAGACTTGGTTACAGATTGATTGCTGATAGTTTGTTACAGATAGGTTGCTAATGTTCAATGTAGAAGACCTCCAATAAGGTGACTGAAGTAGAGTACATGTGCCTGAGAGAGAGAGATAGATTTTTTTAGTGGATTGGCTGAGTGAGTATTGGCTAATCGTTCTAAGGTCTGATTAGAGAACATCTTGAAAGAAGGTCTGATAATGGATTGGACAACTAATTGGAAAATGGATAATGGATTGGGAAATAGATTAATGGACATAGTTTTAAGGGTAACTGATGCTGGCAAAATTGCCGATGTCAGCCAAATAGTGACCGAAGTTAGTGGATGTAGAATGGGGACAGAGGCTAATTTTAGCCTTTTGCCCATTCTTACACGCTGCCAGGGTCAAGGTTCATGGGAAAAAAATCGAGAGGGGCTAAATAGGCATGGGAGAGGATGACCAAGGGAGTAGACATGATTTTGGTGTCTACATTTGCCCCTTTTTATCTTGTTGGTTGTTCTAGACAAACTGTAAGAAAAAAATAGGAGTTGGTTACCCCAGGTGGGATAAGGTTGATTTCATCCTATTGGTTGTTCAAGTGAATTGCAAGACAAAAATAGGAGGGTTGGTTGCCCTAATTATGGATGAGGTATTACCCCTCAAAGCAAGAGTCGAGGGAAGGGAATCTAGAATCGGGTGCTGATTTGATAGAGAGTGGATGAAAAATGGTGACTGTGAATGTAGTAATAGTTGTGATTGCGTGCATACCACTGCATGAGATGGTTAGGTCTAATTATTATAGGTCAAGGGTCAAGGAGTGCCAAAATTGAAGTAACTAGGCCCCAACATTAGTCGTAGCTGATCGGGTTATTCAATCTAAGTTGAAGCTCCAATGGTCATCATGGTCCAGGTATCCTAGGCTCAAGAAGTGCTCTTGGAAACATGAAAATGTCACAAGTAGTGGGGATCAACCAGCTTATGATCCTATACTTGTGAAGGTCAAAAAATAGTCTGTGCACAAGTTTGCTAGCCAGTCGTGGGGTAGCATACATGCAAAAACAACCAAGAAGAAGGCATCTTGGAAGTGGTCAGAGTCGGAGGAGATAGGCATGATCCCCAAAGTGGTTGGTTGAGATGGATGGATGGATGAAATAATGTGGCTGAGCTAACCTCAGAAGATGTTGTGTGATCTGAGTGCTGCCTACATAGCCCTTGTCGTTAGGGCCTCAGACCAATGTAGTTCTCCCTAAAAGGGAGGAAGAGGGTCAAAGGTATGGATTGGTCTGGTCAGGGTCAAGTCATGGTCAAAGGTTGAAAATAAGGTTTGTCCATCAGGTAGATGAACAAATGAGGGTGGTCAAGCTAACCCCAGAAGACATCAAGTCAACTGAGTGCTGCCTACATACCCCCAGTCTTAGGGCCTCAGACCAATGTAGTTCAGATGAATGGTCAAAATGATTGATGATTGGTGTGGTCAGGTGTTGAAATGATGAGGATAAGATGATGTTGTAGCCTTTTCCATATTGTGTGATGGTGTATTCTACAACATTGGTCGAGGGGTCTTTCATCCCTAGCAATTTTCCATATTTGTGATGGGAGTATGCTAAAAATGAATTGAGTCTATTTATGCTTCAGCAAGTAATGGTTTATGCTTAACATAAATTGAGTGGTCGATAGTTTCCATGTGTATTGTTGTCCATAGAAACTATGTGAAATGGATTATGTCATGTTGATAGTCTGAAAATGTGTGGGTTGGTTTGGTTTGGGTGTGACCAAAGTGTATGGGTAGAAAGTGAAAGGCATATTGCTCTTTCAGTGATAAGGACCAAAATGATGGCATGGATAGAGGTTGTTAGAACAAAAGCCCCATTCATGCATTACGTCGTTGACCATTGATTGTGTTAGAGAAGCAATCGAATCACTTGATGTGAACTGAGCTCAAAATCCCTTGAGTATGTTGGGGTGATAGGTGTGATTTGATATGGATGGAAGGGGGAACCCTTTTTGGTAGGAACAACTTTTCCCCTTTTATAGGTGACCCTGAGAATGACTATAGACAAGTCCATGACTTTATAGATTGTTAGTCAATTTTTTTTTTGAGGCAAACTGATCGATGTGGGAAGCCTGCGAGGGGATGATGTCTTGATTTGTGGTCATGTTGTGAAGCTGATCGATGCGGGAAGCATCTGAGATAATGTTGTTTGTAGCAAGAGTTTAGTTATAGCCATCCTTTGAGGGAGTGGTCTATATTCTGCTTTATATGCTTTTGATATGACTTTGGCCTAGCTATCCTTCAAGGGAGCAGTCTAGTAAATACAACAATGATGATGCATTTGTCCTTTGAGAGAGCAGTCTACACTTTAGAGTTTTATGACCTTGGAATATGCATCCCACTTTTATATTTTTGATTGATTTTTTTTTTGACTGGACTTTTGGTCATGGACTTGACTATAGAGGTTTAGAGGGTTTCCCTTTTATTAAGACAAAGTATTCATGCTTAAAAAAAGGGTTGACTAATGTATACAGAGTTGAGGGTTAAAATAAATAAGAATGATAATGATGGGGAGTGCTCACGGGATCGAGCTCAAGTTAAATGTCAAGTGAATATTACTTGACTAACAGTGGACTGGTCAAAGATGCAAGGCATAAAGGGGCTCAGGTTCTGGCAAAGTCTTAGGCCCATGCTTGTGTTATGATGTAAGGTCCAAATCAATTCGAATCAAACTTGCCCCATTTGCTTCATTCCAAATTGGTCACATGTTGGTTGATGTTCAAGGAGTTGGTTGATGTTTGGTTGAGGTCGGTTGATATTTAGTCAATGTTGGGTTGGATGATGTGATTAAAAGGGTGGTTGATGTTTGGTCATTATTTGGTCAATGTCTGATCGAATGTTTGGTCAATGGTTGGTTGAATGTTTGGTTAATGGTCGGATCGATGCTTGTTTGGTTGAGGCATAGTCGAGGTTTAAGATTAAAAGAGTGATCGACATTTGGTCGAGATTGGGTTGAAAAGTTGGTGGAGGCGTGGATGAAGGTTGAATTCCCCCAATGGCTAGGGAGAATGTTTGATAGATTGGTCAAGGTCGGTTGAGGCTTGGTGGTCAGATTGACTGTGTTGATGTCGAATAAGGGGGTTAAAGGCAGCAAAGGGACCATAGTCTGGTGTGGAGATCCTGATTTAAGTGATGAGGTTTGAGAAGCATGGGTCGGTGTTGATGATTTGTCGAAGGAGTGGTCAAGAGGATCCTTGATGAGAAGGGTATCCATTTTTTGGTGTTGATGAATGACAGCTTTAAGAGCACAACAACGCTCAGTGTCATGTCACAGAGTGTGATGATAATGGTAAAATTTAGAGTTGTCGAAGCAAGATGGTCTTGATCTGAGAGTTGATGAGTGGGGCAGTGAGGAGGTTGAAGGTTTGTTGATAGTATGGTCGAGAAGAAAGGTGTCTTTCTCCAAGCATTGGTGAATGACAACCTTGACGGCACAACAATGCTCAGTGTCATACCCAGGCATGTGATGATATGCACAAATCTGAGTGTCATCGAACTAGGGCAGTTTTGGTCTGAGAGATTGTTATGGTTTAAGAGGTGGGAGATTGATGAAAGAACACGACAACAATTGTCGTAACAGCAGGGCATAAGAACCTGCTAATGGGTCTGTGTGTCTTGTTGTAGTGGGGGTTGATGACCTTGGTTTGAGAGGTGTAGGAGGCATTGGTCATTTTGGAGGAAATATATGTCTGATGGGTTGAGGGGACAATGGAGGAAACTTGCCCCTGTAAAGTATGGGAATAGGAAGCACTCCTATTAAACTGGACAGATGTGGGCCCAAAATTGTAGGTAATAATGAAAGTGGGGGAGGAGTCCTCCGATATGGTTTAGTGGCTCTCTTTGGTTTGGGTTGAGGGTCACTATTGTGTGAGGTGAGGTTAGATACAGGTTTGGGTTCAAATGTAGACAGAGGTGAGTGAGATGTAGCAATCTCAGGCAAAAGGCAAGAAGAAACTATGACTGGGTCTTCCTCAGTCGAAATGGGTGAAGAGACTAGTTCTTCTCTTGGTGGAGAAGGAATAGGAGGGTGTGGCTCCTCAAGAGGGTGGAGGGTAGGGATGATCATGCCCTCTACTTGTGGTTGAGGATTAGGCTAAATAGGGTCTTCCATTGGTGGGAGGAAGGATGGAGGTGGGGCTTATGACATAGGTATGGTCAAGGCATCCTCCAATATGAGAGAGGTTGATGGAGGACTAACAGGAGAAGAGGATTCTTCATCTTGTGGAGGAGGAATAGGGGAAGAAGGGTCTTCCACCTATGAAGGAGGATAGTCAGGGATAAGAGGTAAGACCGTGTTGACCGTGTGTATGTCATGCTCGTGGGAGCTATCGGCCATGGTCTGGACATTGTTTTGGGTAGGGGAATGATTAGAAAAAGGTTATTTGAAGATGTTGATGTGTTGATTGGGTGGGGCATTCAGGTTGTCTAAGATGAGATCACCCCTGTCTATCATGTCTTAAATGATGTTTTTGAAGGTTCGGCAATTGTTGATGTCATGGCCTTAGACGCGGTGAAAGTGACAAAAGTCAACCTCCCTATACCAGGTAGGGATAGATTTTAAAGGGTCAAATTGAGGTGGTCATATTAGAGGGAGATTGAGGACCCCCTATTTGACAAGTTTTTCCAAAATAGAAGTGTATGATTCTCAAAGTAGAGTGTATGAACGCTGGATGTACGATTGTTGGAATTCTTTGGTGATGCTTAGAGAGGTAGAAATTGAGATTGAGATTGGTCAGTTGTTGTCGAAGATGGTGATCTAATGACCACAGTGTTGGCCACTCCTTTAGATTTGGAGTGGGAAGAAGAAGGTCTAGAAGAAGAAGGGTCATTGGTTCTTACGTTGGTATTACGCAATTTGACCTTATCTTCTTCAATGGCACGGAGTTCAAGCTTTTGAGCCATGGTAAAAGATTCATCAAAAGTGTAGAATGTTTGAATCTGTAAGGTAGAAGAGATATGCCTAGCACATGCTCGAAAAAAGAGCTTGATGAGCTCAGGTTGAGGCAAGGAGAAGGAGAGCTGGTTAATCAAGCCTCTCCAATGGGCGACAAAATTGACTATTGATTCGTCATCAAATTGCCTGATGGAGTAGAGGTCTGTGATTGAGACTTGCTTGGTGATATTGATAGAAAAATGGTCAAGAAATAATTGGGTGAGTTGAGTGAATGAAAAGATAGAATGTCTGGTAAGAGAGCTATACCAGTCAAGGGTGGGGCCAGAAAGTGACATGGGGAACGTGTGTAGAAGTAAACGCATCATCATGGGCTATAAGATAACAAGCATGTCTGAATGCTCATAGATGCTGTTGTGGGTCCTCCTTACTCTAAAAGTGAGTAAATTTAGGAAGCTCCCACTGATTGGGATAAGGTCAAATTGGGATGGAGGGATGAATGGGTTTGTTACAAATTTGCTCATATGAGAGGGCATTGCGTGAACCAGAAATAGAGGTCTCGAGACTAGACATTTTGTCCATCAGCATCTTGATGAGATCTGCTGATGGATTGGTAGATGGAGTTCCTCTTAGGTTGTAGGGTGCTTGAAAGGTGCTAGAAGGGGCATACGACATAGTCAGTTACACTTGTAGGGGTGCTTGAAAGGTGCTAGAAGGGGCATACGACATAGTCAGTTACACTTGTAGGGGTGTAACATATTGATAACTAGTCATTGGGATAGAAGTGTAAGTTAGGGGTGGTTGGGTTATGAAGGTAGAAGGCATAAGTTGATTGGATACCACCAGAGGTGGTTGAGTGGCGGCACTAGTAAAAGGATAGGTTATCACTCCCACATGTATAGGTACAAGAGTGGGTGAGGTTGAGACAATCAAGTTATGGTATGATGTATAACTTGGTTGAATTGCGTGAGGTTGAGGGTGTAATGACACCCCGATGGAGGTAGGTTTAAAAATAGATGAGGAGGCCAAACTTTGCATATTAGCCATGGTCGAGTGACTAGTCGAGACAATAGGCTGAGTCATGATGGGTTGGGTAGCAGATGGTGTCGATGTCATTGCCGTTGTGCCTAAAAGGTCCCACATTTGGTTTCTTGTGAGATAGTTTTGGAGGGCTTTGACATTGAGGTCCAAGAATCTTTCAAAATCTTGGTCCCCTTCAGGGACAATGGGGGTTTGAGTCGGGGTCGGTCGAGTAGGAGTTCTTTTGGTCTCTGAGTGGAACTCCATTATATGACTAGCTATGGATGGGGAAGGCAAAAGCAGTTGATGCCTCGCTTGGTCAAGAAGAACCTTGGTTTGACTGTGTGTCAAAACCATTCAAGGCAAGAAGGGTCAAGTTTCAAAAACTATGTTTTTTCAGTTTTAGAAACTCAGAATGTGGTTTTGGCAGAAAAAGGGTCAGGTTTTAGGCTGTTATTTTGAAAAATAGGGACTATGATAGTGACCGATGTCAGTTGAAAACCTGATGTCAGTGATATCAGATGGCTGACATCGGTTAGATAACCGATGCCAGGGAGGAAGGTTACCGACGTCGGTGCTAAAACCAATGTCAGTGACTGTGTTTTCTAGAAACCCAAAAGATTTGAGAGTTTTTGGAAAAAAGGAAGAAGAACGTCCTCACTAGCTCAAACAAGCAGATTAGAATAGAAAAGATGAAGAACACAAGCAAATCCTAAGCGTTAAATACCTAGGAATCAACTTTTAGAATCCTGTGGCTTATGCCTTAAAGTGATGTTTGGGAAGGTTGGCTTGCAGAATGGGTCCTAGAAGAGGTAGTCTAAAGATGGTTTCAGGTTTGTTTAGGTGCTCAAGAGTCTGGGTTAGGTTCCATACATGGCTTGGTGCTAAGGAGCAAGCTCCCCTCACTTCACGATCCCAGTGATAAGTTGGTCTCGCTTAGCCAAAATATACTTTCCCTAGAGATTATCCTCTACCAGAGAATAGAGTGGGCTTTCCCCTTGGTGATGAAATCCAAGTGGGATTGTCGGGATGGGTAAGGTATCCGCTGGGTGATGAAATCCCAGTTGGGCCTTGTCTTAAGTAAGTTTGATGTTTGATTTGTGCAAGTGATTCAGTTGTGTAACATAAGTGTGATTAATTCATGATGCGGTTATTAATTACTAGGTGTGGACTAAGTATGCAAGCAAGTAGAAATGAAATGCAATGTGTTTTAAGCCCAAGTCAAAATGTTAGTTCGGATGAAAACAAGTTGAGAAAGGGTTGAAGAATATGACTTTTGACTAGTCTAAGATGCAAGAAAAGAAAGAAGAGTTCTTTTTAATCCTGCTTATGATGTCTTTTAGAAGAGAAGAAAGAGGTGAAAAGGGAGAAACCTAATGCACCTATATGAACAAAAAGAAAAGAACCCAAGGAAGACCCTAGGGTCCCACCGAGCATGCCAGAATGTTTCTATACAATTTTCACTTTCACATTCAAGAAAGGAAAATGAAAAACTAAAAGAAATGGTCTAAGGCTTGTATGTACCTGGATGAAGTCTGCGCACCATAATCTAGATGATGTGAGAACTCCTCTTTGGTTGTGGAGGATGACACCTGCAGAAGAAAGAGACTAAAACAAAGAGGGCATTAGATGAGGAGATGGTGGGCTGCCAAGCGAAAGCTTGATCCCAGAAGTACAATGACTTCCTTGAGGGATGTCAACCCACTGATTGATAAAAATAATGTTTGGTAAAAAATAGAATGATAAAAGATTGAAATGATTAAAGACTAAAACAAAAATGGAAGCAAATGCTTACTTGAATGCTACTGTCGGCCTAGTCACAGTCACCAACATTGGTTATTTTGCTAATGTCAGTTGGTCAAGTCTGCCGATGTCGGTTAGTCTGTCGACATTGGTGAGGGCAGTGGTCTCTGTGGCTGGCATCGGTCAGGGTAGTAGTCTTTGGATGAGGTCTAGTTAGCTCTGGACAGGTTTCAGGGCTGCAAAATGGTCTAAAAGAGTCTTAATGGTCTGTGTGGGGGTCTGGGCAGAGTTGCAGGGACAATGGATAGACTGTATGAAAGGGACAAAGGGATAGAGGAAGCCAATAAGGAGATAAAGATTTGGGTCTGGTCTCACTGAATAACAGATAGATTAAAAAGAAGATACTGAAATGAAAATAGTAGCAAATACTTACCTCATACCTGCTGGAGAAGGAATGTTACAGACTTGGTTGCAGATTGATTATTGATAGTGTGTTACAGACTGGTTGTAGATGTTCGATGTAGAAGACCTCCAGCAAGGTGACTAAAGCAGAGTACCTGTGCCTGAGAGAGACAAATAGATTTTTTTAGTGGATTGGCTGAGTGAGTATTGGCTGATCATTCTGACTAAGGTCTGATCTGAGAACATCTTGAAAGAAGGTCTGATAATGGATTGGACAACTAATTAGAAAATGGATAACAGATAATGGATTGGGAAACAGATTAATGGGCACAGTTTTACGGGTAACCGATGCTGGCAAAACTATCGATGTCGGCCAAATAGTGACCAATGTTAGTGGATGTAGAATGGGGATAGAGGCTAATTTTAGCCTTCTACCCATTCTTACACGCTGCCAGGGTCAAGGTTTGTGGGAAAATGATTGAGAGGGGCTAAATAGGCATGGGAGAGGATGACCAAGGGAGTAGACACAATTTTAGTGTCTACATCAAGAACGTCTTGAAAGAAGGTCTGATAATAGATTAGACAACTGATTGGAAAATAGATAATGGATAATGGATTGGGAAATGGATTAATGGACGTAGTTTTAAGGGTAACTGACGCTGACAGAACTGCCGACATCGGCTGAATAGTGACCGATGTCAGTGGCTACAGAATGGGGATAGAGGCTAATTTTAGCCTTCTGCCCATTCTTACACACTGCTAGGGTCAAGATTTGTGGGAAAACGATCGAGAGGGGCTAAATAGGCATGGGAGAGGATGACCAAGGGAGTAGACATGATTTCGGTGTCTACAGTCCTTATAGTAAATTTAGCTCCATATCTTGTTATAAAGGATAGAAAAGACTAATAATCTATAAGGTACCCTCTAATGTTATTCATGAAGTATCTTGACAAGAAAATAGAAAAATGAGCTAGAAGGTCAACCAACACAATGTCTTGTAGGATGGGGAAACTTTTGACAATCATGCAGGAAGACTTTAAAACCTTTAACTAACCCCAAAATATTGGATAGGGTTCCATTAAGCTATAACACACCATTTTTGTGAGTCTCATATTTTAGTCCCAATTTATCAGCAACCACTTTAGGCATAACTGTGGTACTGGCCTCATTGTCCACACTACAATTGTGAACCAATTTGTCTCCCATAAAGAGCATGAGGTAAAAAGGTAGAGGATTTTTAGATATAGTCGAGGGATATTAAAAATAATTAGGTGTGTTGGTAAGGCATACACCATTGTACTTAAGATATTAAGGAGTTACATTGATATTATCAAGTTGTTCTTATAGGATTTCCTTTTGACCAGGCATACGTAATACTTCCCAAAGAAAAATGCTAGTTTTGGTATTCTTCAAAGAGTCAATAATATTATAGAGGAAGTATTCACCTCATCTTGCATTCTTGAAGGCAATGAGGGAACTTGAACTTGTTGTATTGGAGGTTTGGCAACTTTACTCACATCCTGACTTTAAGAAGTAGTGTGACTAGTAGGATCTGCTACATTGGTACTTATGCTTTGTGACCTTGGAAAGGCACTAATTTGAATCACTTGTGATGATATAATATCTCCCAAATCCCTCTTTTTATCCCTTGTATTGGCTATAACTGATGTATTTTGATTCAACACATAATCATCTTCTACTTGAAAATTCATAAAACTAGTACTTTGGCTGCTACCTTCTCCTTGAACATCTATTTGTATGAGATTTGATTCTTCTGATGTAAGATAAGGAGTAGATCCTTCTTGAGTTAACAAATATTGATTACCTTCTCCACCATTTTTCATAAAATCACCTTGAAATTGCCCCCAATGATACAAATTATCCTCTCATTAGACTAGATTGGTGTGGACTGGAACAACAACCTTTGTCAATAAAATAGAATTAAGATTATAGGTGCTTGTTTACCTATTAAAACCTTATTGGCCTTGTCCTCTGGTCAGTGTATTAGGGTGGAGGTCTATATCCTTGCTAAGGATAGTATTTGAGATTGCATGGAGTATTTACAGTATTTACATACATTTGTGGTCGATTGAATTGGGCTTATAAAGACTAAATCATCTCATCCTTATCTATGGCATCATCCTCTTTCTTAGGAGTTGTTCTAGGTTTGGAATTAGTATTGGTAAATTTTTCTATTCTTGGGGCTTCAACTAAATTATTAGAAAACAAAGGCATGGATATTCTTAGAGGTAGTTTCCCAACTTATATCAGACTATTCTTAGCTTTAATGGCTATCTCATATGCCTCGAGTAAAGTAAATCCTCCCATTGACTAAAACATTACTACTACATTAGTGCTAATATCCTTAAGATAGGTGGGGATTAAAAATCTTGAAGCAGGCCTCATAATATGTGGTAATCTATTCCATGTTATTTGAAATATCTCATTAAAATATCCCATGGATTCTTTAGGACCTCTCTTTATCACATTCAATTGGTGAATTAGTGAAGTATGGTCACTCTTATTTTCAAACCTGTTTACCAACAACTCTCCAAAACTATCCCAATTAATAATATAGCCACCTTTTAATGTCCTATACCAATCAAGTGCCTTCACTTTTAGAGACATGGAAAGTACTCTAATAGATATGTTATCTTGGGTGATATTGAAAATTGTATAAGTTTTAAATGTCCTTAATATGCTCAGATGGGGTAACAAGACCCTCTCCATTAAAATTGGGGAGACTTTTGGTAGCATTAGGAGGAATAAAATCGTATGCATGAAGGTTAATTAGATTTTGGGTGTTGAAGGTTGGGAAAATATGTATTTTATCCATTTCTTATTCCTCTAGATATACTAATTATTCAACTTCCTCTTCTTCCTATTTAAAACCTTATTATTCAGGATCTCTAATGGTTAGGAATGGTTTAGGGTGTTATTCTTCTAGAGGAGTTTTAGGCTAAAGAACTTGATTGAAAAACCTACTAGAAGATGATCCAGTGAGGACCATGAAGTATAATATGGAAAAAATTGATCTACAAATAGAGATTCTCACCTTTTGAAGTTTCCAAATGCTAGATCAGAATGCATCTACAACCTTGGATTTGTCGAGGCCAACATTCACCTTAACATGGAAACAATTAGGACCAGTTGTCCCATTGGGTGTGCTAAAACTATTGTCATCATATTGTGTACCCTAAGACATTATATAAAATTCCTTCAATTTGATGGAACATTGAATCATTCCTCAAGTTTGTCAAAACTTTTAAGAGAGATGATTCTCTAGGATTGAAAAGGGATAACTCCCTAAATTATTCTCTAAGTGTCTATCACCTAATTTACTACTTGTTCATGAAAAGAGTTAAGAGTTTGAATAAAATAGAAAACTATGCTAAAGATGTGATCCACCAAGAATTTATCCAACTTAATCTCACACTTATACTGAATAAAAATGTTTTCCAAGACTAATTCCATGCATTGGAAGATACTAACATAGTGTTTCAATGTGAAGGCAACATGCTTGAGACAATCAACAAAATGGTCGACCTAAGGGGAAAACTACACACCATAGATACAATTTCATACTTGGAAGATAATAAAATTCATTTAACACACTTCACATGAATTATTAACATCAAAAACTTTGTTCAAACATGAATGATAAAGGGAGTAAGGATTATGCTATCACTTGGCTCCACTATACATCACTCACATAATTAGATAGAAGTTTACATCTCAAAATTGGTCTTATATTCAATGTATAAAACCAAAGTGCAATTTAATTTTAGTAAGGCTTCACTATAACAAAAATGGGGTTATATTCAATGGTAAAAATGGCCCAATTTATATAACTTTTAGGAAGAATAAGAAAGGAGAAGATGAAAAGGCACAAGGATATGTGTCCATGTCTAAATCAATTATAAATGGATGGATGGGGTGAGCCATGACATGTCAAGAGTCTTACTTGTCCAAAACTAGTTATGAAAATGGTGACAAGTGGCATCAAAACTTCAAGAGTATAACAAGAAACTATTTCTATCAAGATCATCTATGATTTTGAAAATAAAATAGAGAAGCTAACCCATTTCATTGTTAAAACTCATGACGGTAGTTAGAAAATGCTCTTTATAACTACTATTTATCCTGTAGGCACCTATATTTGTTGATCTCATAGAATCTCTTTGATTTGGTTAGCCTCCAACAATTACTTGATCTGTCAACCTATCCATTTTACTTGTTTTTTATGTTATCATGTTCTTGCCAAGTCTTTTGAATAGAAACTATTTATTCTAGTTTGAAACTGATGTTCTCAAGGTCATCACCTTTTGGGTATTTCCTTCAAATTTTTGTCTTACCTTTTCTTGCAGAAAATTTTCCCACAAGAATTCATTAGATAATATTTTTGAAAGAATTTATTTCTTTGGTCTTCCTTCTTGTTCATTTACTTCAAACAAAAATTCCAAAGAAATTCTTCCTATTTATTTCCTTCAAGAAAAAAGTCTAAAGGAATTATTTTGGGGGTTTTTTTAGTCACTTCTCCTCTTCCTTTTTAATGGATTTTTGATTTTTCCCTTTGGAGAAGTTTAAATGCCCTTGAGAGAAGTTGTAATGGTCCATCAAAAAATTTGTGTAGATAAATTGTTTGAAAGAATTCATCACTTGGTTAGAAGAAAACCCAAATAAACACTCTTAAGGAAAAGCCTCAGATAAAAAGTTTGAAAGAATTTAGCAAAATGCTTCAGATAAAAAACACAAAATAATTAGGCAAGGCTTAGAACAAAGGCCAAAGTGGACTTTCCTAAAGCAGTAACACTTAGTATTTTTATGGGCTTTAACAAAGAACATTTCTTATAAAGAAAACCTAAGTACTGGACTTGGCCAAATTTGAATGGTGTAAACTTGGGGATGAAAATTGGCCAACAGCTCTCAAATGTGTTTCTAGATCACCCTTTCCATCATATAGAGTAATCTTGGGTTGAATAAAACCTTGTGGAAAGGGTATAGAACTAATGTGACATACAAATGGTGTATGCAGTAAAACAAAAGAATCCAAAGCCTGTATAGGTCTAAAGTCACCTTTCTTAAGATGTAACACCTTGGATTAAAGATATCTTATCTCTTACACAAGGGTTGCCACATTAGGAAGCAAAGATGTACTAGTTGTATCTAGTGGGATAGAGGAAGGTTGGGCTATCATAGGGGGTTATTGAGACATAGTTGCCCCCATAGTGTCATTTACAACTAGTTGCTCTCTAGTTTGAGAATATTGACTATTGTTCACCTTTTTTTTTCCTCTTGTATTATTATAAACATGCCATCTTGCATGTCAAGGTGTTTAGTTATGAGTTATTGAAGTTCCCTTGTATCAGTTTCATCAAAACTATTGTATTAGGCCACTGTTAAAGTAGGAAAAAAATTGAAAATTGATTGATTTTTTTGTAATAATTTGAAATAAGAAAAGTGTTGTGGAAGGAAAATATTGAATATATAAAATTTAATGTCCTAAAAATAGCAAACTAGAAAGTGCATAAAAAGGATGCGAAGCTCACAAACATGTAAAGTGATACCTCAATAGCAATGGGACCTAATATATGCAACTAGGGTTTTTAAAAATTGATATTTGTAAAATTACTATGGAATTTTAAAATTTGAAGTAAATTTTTGATTTAAATATACATGTAAAAGTTCAAAAAAATTATTAGAAATTTTTTGATTTGAAAGGACCTAGTATGTGCAACTAGGGTTTAGAAGAATTTTTTTTTTTTTTAAATTACTATTGAATTTTAAAATTTGAAGTGAATTTCTTATTTAAATATTCAAGTAAAAAATTAGAAAATATTTCTAAAATTAGCAAGAAATTATTCCTAGGGTTTTTGTATAAAAAAGGACCTAGTAAATTCCACTAGGGTTTTACATAAATTATTTTTGAAATTACTATGGAATTTTAAAAATTTAAATGTAAGATTTTGATTTTAATATTCAATAAAAATTATAAAAATATTGGAAAAAGTCAAAAGGAATTTTCCCTAGGGTTTCTAAGGTTTTTCTACACAAATGAAGTAAGTTGTGTTCACCAAATGATTTAACTATTTTGGGAACATTGGAGTCCTATTCCTAATTTAGTTAAGGTTCTAAGTTGACTAAATCAATAAATAATATTGAAATAATTAAGCTACTTATTTTTATAATTCAATTACAATTTCAACCTTTCTAAAAAAATAGTAATAGATGTGGAGAAAATAAGACTTAGCTGGAAATAGACTAAGATGGTTGAGACAGGGTCTAATATTCACTTTACAAAACTGGGATAGTGTCTTGAATAAGTATTTGGCCTTCATTTCATGAAATTATAGGAGCACCAAAATAGGACACCCTAGGGTCTGACACTATATTCATATTCTACCACTATTGTCTAGGAGAGCTAAGCTTTTTGGGTTTTATGTATTGTGTCTATGTGAGCCTACTTATGAAATTTTGACTATTGGATGTTCATGGAACTCCCTATAGAGCTGATTTAGTCCTCAAACCCTAGACTCCATTATTTTTTAACAAAAATTGGGAAAGAGGGAGTGTTAGGGTGTGTAAGATGCACTAAATGTGTATCCACACCACTTGTGTGGGCATGTTGCCTACATACCAATAATATGAAGAGGGATCAAGCCATATGTAGTTTTCCCACTTGATGCACTTTGTATAATTATGTGTATGAAGATGAAAAAGGCTAAATTTGGGTGTTCTTGAGGTGGTTAGGGACTGGTGTGAGGGTTTGAATAAGCTTGTGGTTGTATTAGATGGTTGTATGTAGATAATAAGGAAATATGCCTGAGTAGTCTTGCTTACTTTGTGATATTTTCCAACCCCTTCTAAATGAACTTTATATGGGATTTTATAGGGATAAATTGGTCATGTGTCAAATATATTAATGTTAGGTTGATAAGAAGGAATATAGGAACCAAAATGAAATGACCATTGGTGGTAAAAATGCACTTGGATAGGAGTGCCAAAAATGGACACCCTAGGGTCCATCACTATACTCCAAGTTGGGTGATATTGTCCTAAAGGAATGGGACCCAGGAAGATGGAATCATCACTATAAATACTATTGGGAGAAGGTGGAATCACTATCTAGAAGGCTATAGATGACTGAGAATTAGTGAAACGATGCCTATGAGGGTCAAGAGATCAAGCAAGAGGGACCTATGGGTTGGGTGTCACCAACCACACTCAAGTTACCAATTTTCATAGTTTATCTAACTACGCAAATCAATGGTTATATTTATCACATACTTTATGCCCTAATTTATAATACTTAGCTCATTTAATAACCTAGGGATTAAACTCCATAAGCCTAAAAATTTAAATAATTTGGTGAACTTGACTTTCTTTGAGTACATTATTTTAAACCCTAGTGCACCACTAGAGTTACCCTTCTTATTTCTAGAATATACTTAGTTTTTAGTTTGTATCTCATCATCATGATTATCATGATAGATGACATTTTCTACCTTTTTTTACAAATTCTTGTGTTTTGTCTTACATTCCTATTACCTTCCATATGTAAAAGATGCACATGTATTCATTCCTCTCACATTCCATGCTAGAACATAGCTTACTTCACACATTGGTTCATCATATCTTGTGTCCCCCTTTTATGAGGATTGTTTTGGTAAATAATAAATCTTGTAGTTTGAGATGTTACTAAATAGAACATGATGCTTCCTTAGCCTATAGAGGAACAATGTAATCCCACCATCTCTCTTCATCCCTAATACACTATAATGGGACCTAGGGATCAACACATATAATTTGATATTGTATATCAATTGAGAAACACACCAATTAAGATATCCATATTGGAGTTAGTTTAACATGAAACTATTTTCAAATATATTCTTTTTCAAATACTCAATAATACATCTTTGCCTTGTGACACATAGCAAACTTAAGTTGCATCTATCATGAACACTATCAAGGAAAATTAACATGATATATCTTTTTCCAATGATGATTTTTCATCATAGTCAGTTATTGATCAAAATCTACTACTTTTCATTCAAGTACAAATCAATACCACTACAATTAAACAAGTTGTAATTGATGGTGGTTCAAGAATTAACATATAAAACCTCACATTTAAACAAACTATGGGGGTTGATATAATATCCATTTAAAAGACATATAATAACATCATAGGTTTTGATGACATTCCTAGTTAAAAGTTGGGTCCTATATCATTGGATATTATGGTTAGAACAAAAACCCTAACTACATAGTTTTAGGTAATTATTAATCATTTACACTACAACTTATTACTTAGGAGACCTTGTATACATGTTATGGAGGCTATACCATCTACCTTGCATAGATACATCAAGTTTTTACATGATAGATAATTATTAACTTTTCTAGAAGATAATTAATCATTTAGATGTTTTAGAGTCACTGACCCTACCACCCCAAGTACATACTTAGATGGGACACATAATACTATTATAGATTCCCCACCTCACAACATTATGATTGAGCAAATTCATACATATGAGGTTAGGGAATATAATACAACTATTCCTACACCCATTATAGATCCTCCTGTAGCATAGTTGCCTTCACATATGATGGAGGAGGACCCTTTTATAGTATAATTATATGCATGCACAATTTCTGTTAGGATTATCACAATATAATTACCATTACTTGTTAATTTAGAGAAAGTATACATCCAAAACTCCAATATAGATTCTCAGGACACCATAGAGGATGGTCCAACACCCATTTACATTTATTATTTATTATGTGGATTGAGATTCATAGTAGTTGGATGTAGAGAGTATAAATATGATTATAAGGAACTCATGCATTTTTACACACTAGTATCACCACTAGTTCATAGGCCTACAACTACAAGACTACCCTCTTAGTTACAATTAGAGGTAGATCCCTCTATTCACTTAGTACATATGATTACATCTCTAGATATCAACATAGTTATATAAATTTAGGCAGGTAATTCATAAGATATACCACATCATATTATACATATATTACTTGATATAGGGTTGATGACATTACCCATAATTTATAATATATCTATCAATAAATTATCACAGCATGATGGTAGACCATTTTATCATTTTTAAAATCTTATGGGAAATGATACAAATGCATGCTCATTATTACAATAGAAATTAAATAAGTTCAAAGTTTAGAGAACTATTTATATTACATAACCTCCACATCTAATGGTACATGCACCAAAATAGACTCATCATTGATATAGATACTCACAAAATGATCCATTGACTATCCATATTTTTTGAGGACAAATAGATCCCCCATATCACTATAAATGAAGATTCAAATCCTAAAACTTGTACTTTTCCATTTTTACAACACATAAGACATCAAGAAATTTAGGTACATCATTCTATACATTATTAGGATTACATAGGACACATCACACTACAAATTTCATGTGGCCCTAAGGTGGCCAACATATTATTCTTTGTCATGACCACATGCACTCATATACAAGATACACTTGGCATTACATGGTTATAGGAGATGGATGACACAATTGATTAAATATATAAGATGTTTAACATTAAAAAATGAGGAACACATGGTTTTAATTCTACATGATGGCATAAATGAGAACCATATGTTTCATACAAACACTCCACAGTCTAATGTGGTTTACTCTGGGATTGCATGGGAGGCATCTTACATAGTAGAGCAACAAATTATTTGGATGTACATAATAAAGACTAATTTCAAGGTTAAGGCTACATTGATACACACCACATGGTATGATGATCACAATGATGAGGACTTATTTAAGTTCAGATAGATTTAATATCCAACATTAGATGACCTCTCACTAGATCCACTATTTAATTATCCACATCCCATGGATGTGATCTTAGGTTTATAGAGACATTACACTTCATTTTTACATTATCTCATTTATTTGCATCATTTACTTGTACATTGATTATATCCAAAAAATATAAAAAGAATATAATATATCAAAACACAAAATATTTAAAATATTTACTCAAAAAATACAAATTATAGATTGTATGCATCTCCATGTTTACACGTATTATAATTTTCAAGTACTACATATGCTAGATATCTCAATATAATTGGTTTTTAACATATATACATGATTCACTTGTTATTGTCCATTTTTTTTATATTTCTATGAGACTCAGGTCTACCACATAGATCTAAATTTTCTACTATCTATCCAATGGGGGAATATACATAGATACACTAAATTAGAATTGATAAATTCTCTTATTTGGGGGCATCATATACATAGTTTTGATTCTCAGGTTACATATTTTTATATTCTACATCATATATTTAACACTATTATATCTTGATGTTGATCATCTTACACTACTCATATTCATTACTAACTACTACTAATTCAGACTCAACTTATGCACATCTTTGCTCTTATACATATTTGTGCCATATGTTCATGCATACTTTCATTTATAGCTTTCCTAGTTTATACTCGATTGTGTCTCTATGCTTCTACATCTATTCAATTTCATTTAAATATGCCATTTCTATATGACATTACACTAATTCATTTCATTGTATGTATGATTTGGACATGTTCTCATGTCATTGTGTGTGCCTTCTTGATTGTGTATGTTGACATTTAAACATGTCCTTCCATGTGGCTCTAATCCAAATTTATTTTTATTTGTATATCTAGACATTTGAACATGTATTTTTATGTCTTAATTTCTTAGATTTAGTGACATGTGCCCATGTCCCTTTTATTGTGTTCCCTTATACTAATTTTTGTGCCTCATGTTTTTTGTATGTTTACTTTCATGCATGCATCATGGCCATGACACTTGTCTCTTGATTAATATAAACTATAGTTTTAGATGACATGACGGACCTCATGCATCTCCACTTCTTATTTAGATTCCTTAATGGACATCATGCCACATACCCCTAGGTAGCTACTTAGTTTATTACTCAAATTTGATATTCATATACATTTTTATATCTACCTTAATATACTTTTTAATTTTATATATAACATACACAAAACATTACAAACTTATGCATAGACTATATTACATTTTGATGTTATGTATGAATATTATATAGGTTTATTACCTAGATGTCATATATGCTCTTGCAAACACATATTTTGTAGAGATTTTTATTTTGGGGTTAGTTATTGAACATGTTAAAAAAATACCCTAAAAATAGGGGGGATTAATAGAGGTTTATCATAGGTATAGAATACATATATTAGTTTCAAAAAACACAATGGGAAATAGTCACATAAAGACCAACTTCAGTAGTATAAAAACTAGCATGATTAGAAATCAACACCCAAAGTGGGATACTAGAACCACTATCACTAATATCTATATATGGTGTTGTTGAAGATTTATCAATGATTTCATGGAGGTGTCCAAGTGAGTGGATAAATTTTCTTGATATTCTAAGTGTCAATGACAAGTGTGTAGTGTGATTATCCTAATATGCTTGAAGTAGGCTTGGTAGATATTTAGTTTTGACATGATTAGGGATGGGTCTAAATTATTGATCATGTGTGAAGGTAACTATAAAATTTCAAGGATGATTTTAGAGCTTGTGGAATTTTATGGTATTCATTTGGTTCTTCATTATGTTCATCTTGGCATAGTTAGTTCTATGACAAAAAATCTAAGTAGGTAGTTTGTTGATGTCACCATTATAATTTATGTATGATTCAAGGGTATTTGATCATATGGATGTGTTCACATTATTCCCAAGTTTCTATGGTCCAAGTTTTAGGTCATGTGGTTGAGTAGAGAAAAAGATATGTGGGTGTAAAGTTATCCTCTTAGAAAAAAGTTCACTATGTTTCTATTCTTAGCCAGACCATCACTACATGTCATAAAGATATGTATGAACCAATAAGTTTTTACATTTAATTAAAGTATGAATAAATTAAATGATGTTAAAAATATTACATGGATATGTTTTACATAGTTCTAAGAAGTTACCTTGAAGATTTGGAGTCCTGAAGTGTTTTCTAGCTCAAGATATAAATCTTTAAAGTGGAACTTGCAAACTATGATGGACTAGAGACAGTCAAGATAAACTAAGTTGAAGTCTGAGGTCATATATTCAATATATCTAATTGTGTGAGTTAATTCATTATCTTTATCTATTTTTTTGCATAAAATTAAACATGTCAAATAATTAATGAGCGAGTGACGTGTCACATTCACGAAACTTGGATAGAAGATCAATAGTTCATGGGCATTCATACTATCAGAAGATTGAAGTTAAAATTAAAATTCAAAGATTTAAATGTGCATAAGGCATGTAGATATATAAATTTTAACAATTTTGGGAGTTTTGATCAATATCTAATGGTGATCACTACAAGGTAAAGACCTGGCTAATCTATGGAGATCAATGGTGCATATTTGGTTAATATTGCAAGGGTGCATGAGATGAGGTCAACATGTTTGATGTTTAACATTTGGATATTGGAGTAGTTAAAGTTAAATTTTGAGCTATTTTTGAAGAATATTTATGGTTATATTTGAGTGAGATGAGCTAAGATCATGAGATGTGTTCTACGTGATTGAGGTTTACCTATGTCCGTTTGGATTTAAATATTTGAATTTAACAAAGGAAAGACCAGTGCTTGGTTTTTGAGCCATAAATTTTGATTTATGTATAATTTGATGTTTATTAAAAATAAAATTTATAGAGGACTTAAAGGCACATTTTTAAATATTCATTTAAAGGTCTAGATGTTTGTAGAGTCAAAGTTAGTGAGATCCAAATTTGAGTGGGTTCTTTCATGTTATACAAGTAACCCAAGAAGGGTAATAAAGTTGTTCTTAATGGTATTTTAATGTTTCAAGATGAGTTAGATATTGGAGAGTGTTTTTTACTCCCTAAGGATGATTTATATTTATTTTAGAGGTTTGACCCATCCATATTTAGTATGAATAAATGCTTATAAGTTGATTATGTGTTCATTCATGGTTTTTATGTGTATAAGATCAAAGATTGATATATTTGACTTTAGTAGAGTGTTATGATGAATATGATCATTTGAGGATGTCAAAGGGGTTAGACCTATACATTTTGAAGTGGTCTTATATTTCTAATTTTCTTGATGGAGTGATAAATGAGGGAATAGGTCTCCATGAGACCTATAAGGGCTACTAAGGCATAATTAAAAGGCATAACTACTTAAGTATGACCCATGGATGTTATGTCTAACTTGCGATGATAGTATTGAGATATGTAATATTCCTTAGGGGTTAAGGTAAGTCTAAAGGCTGACTAAGAATATAATAATAATCAAAGCTATATAAAAAGTGAAATTGAATGTGGTGATTTATAGATGTGTGAAACATGAGAGAAGTAATATGTGTGTGATTTGTGGAGTGAAGGAAAGGGTGTGTACCTATTGGATGGGTTGTAGATCATAACAAGTTGATGATTATGTGTATAACTTGTAGGTCATATTTTTGATGTCAAGAGTATTGCTCCTACATGTTTGAATATTGAGGAAGACTGAAGGATAGATGATGTCTATGTAATCTTGGTGGTTGATTTGAGAGGTAGATAAAAGTGTGTATATTTTAAAAGAGATGATATTCATTGTATATCCATTAGATTTAAAAGTAATCAATGATTAGGAGATGTTAATTTCATAGGTGTTGGGAGGGTACTCAACATCTAGGTTAGAAGGACTTGACCAATAGGTAGTCAGAAGGACTTCATCATCTTATGGGAAGGTTATCCTTGTGAATTAGGTGTTTTAATAAATCCAGTTAGAAGGACTTGATCTATAGGTGGTCAGAAGGAATTGATCATCCTAGGGGCAAGTCCTCGTGAAATAGGTGTTTCACTAAATTTTGGTCAAAAGGACTTGACTAGTCTCATGTTTGTGATCATCTTATAGTATAAGTAATCCATGTGTTTATAGGCTTGAGATTGGGTTTTATTCCTTAAGAGGGTTTCCCACATATATCTTATGTTGTATATGTGATTTTGCATTATCTTCATTGTTCATTGTTATACATGTCTTATGTGCTTCATGAATGGTTGTTTTGAATGCTTAAGTGTTTGAAGGGTTTGGATATTGAATTGGATTTTTTGCCACCACTAATTCATCCCTCACCCCTCTTAATGATTTTACCTCTAAAAATTGGTATCTGAGTAGATACTTTGGTAAAGGCTTGACAGCTTGAAGGAAATCCAAGGTATAATATGGGTAGCCATCAAATATAAGGAGGTTTTTTCACTAAGAAAGAACCAATGTTAAATGGATCTAATTATTATTTTTAGAGTGAAAAGATGAGGACCTACATCATGTACCTAGGTTTTAAAACATAGCAATCTATTGTGGATGGTTATTATGCACCTACTATTCTTGCATTCAATGTTGCAGATAAGAAGTTGTTTGAGAACAATTCTAAGGAAATGAATGTTATCACTTGTGGTATTTTAGAGATTGAATACACCAAGGTAATACATTACATATCTACTAAATAAATGTTGGAAAAATTTAAGACTATTTATGAAGGATATTCAAAGGTTAAGTTTGAAAATTTGTAGACTCACCAAAGACAATTTAAGAGTCTTAAAATGAAGGAAGCAGATTTTATGGCATATATTATGTAGAGAGTTGCTGAGATTGTGAACATCATAAGAGGTCTTGGAGAGAAGCTTGAAGAAGATACTATAGTAAAAAAATGTATTAAGGTATCCTTCTATCAAGTTTGATTCTAAACTATCTACTCTAGAAGAAAGTCATGATCTTACTCAATTGAAGATTGATGAATTGCATGGCATTCTTACTACCTGTGAGATGATAGTCAATGATGATAAACCACAAATAAGGAATAATCATTAAATATATAAATGAAACCCAATAATAAGTTCCAAGGTAAGAAACTCAAGGAGGATTACATATCTAATATCGATGAAGATGAACTAATTACTTTATTTACAAGGAAATTGAAAACAAGGTCAGATAAATATAAGGGTAAACTACCTTTCAAATGATTTAATTATGGAGAGGTAGAAAATTTTACTAATAAGTCTTCTCATAGTCATAATAATAATGATGATGAAGATAATGGTTATGGACAAGATGAAGACAATAAGACATACAAGTATGATAAGAGAAAGAAAGGATTTAAAGAGTATGACATCAAGAAGTCCTTCAAGAACAAGAAGAGTGTCTACACTAATAAAGATTTTAGCTCATCAAATTAGAGTGAAGATAGTGACTCACAGTATGATCATGAAGATGATGGTTTTATTAAATATAGATCCCTCTTTACGGCTGAGGAAGGAATTTTCTCATATCAAAATGAGTCTACTTGGAGTGATTTCTATAATGTTTAAAATGAGGTGGACTGTGAGACTGAGTTGATGAATGCTCTTGAAGAACTGAAGATTAAGAAAAAGATTAACAATAAGATGAAGTCAAAAATAAAGGACTATGAAGATAAATTTAATTTTTTTGATGTAAAAATTAATGAAGACACCAAGGAGAATCAAGATATAGTCAAGCATTTTAGTTATTAATTATAAATCATATCTACAAGCTTGAAAGCTAAAGAAGATGAATGTTCAAGGTACATAATTGAAAATGAGTCATTAAAAGCTAATTTAGATAATACATATAGTAAGATAAAGTAATTTGTGAGATTTGAAAATAGCTCAAGTGATCTAGATAATATTTGGAGTGGTTAAATGCATTAAAGTGATAGAACAAGTCTTAGATTCAAAGAAGAACCAAATAATGTAACTCAAGACAAGATGAAAACTAATATAAATCAGACCTTGAAGGTCAAAAATTAGTCAAGGAATGAAGATGATAAAAAAATGAAGACAAATAAGATCAGATAACCAAATTCCATGAGGTATGCAAGTTCAATGGTTATTTTTACACATGTAATCAATTTGGGAATAGAGTTAGAGAACGCAAGAGACCTATTAGAAATGAGTTTGCATGGAACTATGATGGGGGTCATCAATTAAAAGGTGAGTCTTCTTCAAAATGATTAGTTTGTTTCAATTGTAAAAATAATGGACATATTTAAATATTTTATTTTAATATGGAAAGGTAGGATAAACTTCTTGAAAAATTTATAATGTGTTTCAATTGTCAATACAGAGGTCACATTACTAGATTCTACAAGCAAAGGCGTACAAGATAGAATAGGTTTAATAAAGATCCTAGAGTGAAATAAAGAAATAAAGTTAATTAATGGAAACAAAAGGTGGTAAGGGTGAGTTATGATGAGTTTTTAGGTCAAAGTAATATGTTTACTATGGTGTAAAATGCTACAAAAGTTGAAGAGTACCAAGGGCTCTCATTGTCTACTCATGTTATGAATGAAGAGACCAAGCTCAAAGAAAAGAAAAATGTGTTTGTTGAGGCTAGTTATAAGGTGTGTATGGATTCAAATTAATGTCCTAATGTTTCTAAGAAAGTTTAATGAAAACACCATCAGTTGTTAATACCTAGTGATGAGGTTCCAAACAACAAAGAAGATATTTTAACTAAAAAGGTGTGTCATGAATCTATGGTATCTTTATGTGTTGAAAATATGATCTTAAAAGAGAAGGAGAATGTTTCCATAGATGAGAAAGTTATTTCTCTTAAGCCTAAGAAGAATAAAAAAATAACTATCATTATTAGATGACAAAGGAGGAGAAGGAATATGAAGAGTTGTGGGTAACTCCTTGTTTCACATTGTTCTAAGGAACTATGTCAAGTAGTGTGTCTCTGTCAATGCTTATTAAGAGAATCCTTTTAGTGGAAAATAAATTATTGATATGGTTTTATTTAGAATGTCATAGAAGGAAAGAGATGAATGTTTCTAGTTTGATTTGGTGTGTCAAGATGGGAGAAGTTCTTTGATGAGGTCATAATGATGTCATAAGGTGTTATTATTGTGTATCTAGTGTTTGTAGGATCAAAATGGGTGTTTTTAGGTGGAATAATGAGATTTATGGAATTTTAAGAAGATTTTGGTGATAAAAAATGTCTATGTAATTCTTTGTGATGTGTTCCAGATGGTTTTGTGTCTTAATGATCTTATTTATGACCTTTGGAGGTTTTTGTGTGCTCTTAGGTTTATCTTTCTTATTATAGATCAAAGACATGGTATAATAATTCAAGGTTCCCAAAGGTGTGAAGTATAAAATCTTGGTTCAAAAGTGTGTGATGTTTGTCTCTAGGTGTGCAAGAAGTTTAGAGGTGGGCATTGACCAGAAGGAGGTTTGTTTACCTTGTTTGTTTTCAGATTCTAGAGTTTTGGGCTATACTAGAAAAGTCATTTGCTTTATGAATTAAGGTATAAGGATTTTTAGTTTTTTAAATGGGAAAAATGGGTTATCAAATAAAGATTCATAAAGATCTAAAGGTTTTTGGTTTTAAAATTATTCATGGTTTTGTCAAGTTGGAGCCCAATTAGCTAATAGGTTTATGAAGGAAGTATGTTATAAATTATGTGAGAGGTGATGAAAATTTTTGTACCTAAGGGGGAATATGATATTGATATAGATATGAAGTTTTAGTTCCTGAAAGTGTGTCTAATGAAAATTTTTGGATCCATAAATCTTAGGTAGGGATATAAGGAGTCTAGACAAGCCTAGTGTGAATATTTGATGCTTTTGCTCAGTTTCTTTAATATAGAAAGGAATGAGTGTTTTAAGGTGAGATATCAAGTTGGTTTATAGAATGGTTACTATTTGGTGAGTGGCATGAAGTTTTATTGGTGGTCCTTGAGGTGGTTTGAGAGAGAAGGCTAGTAAGCCTATGTGGTGGTTCTTCATAGTGTGTGAAGATCTGAAGATGCTCAAGAGGTGTAATGGCTCAAAGATGTTAGGGGGATTCCCCCTTAGATGTTTCTTAGTGAGTTACATAATATTTCAATGTTTTTTTAATTTTTTATTTGTTTGTTGTAGATGAACACATATGAGGTTGGGGAATCTAGTCCCATATTCCTACACCCATTCCAGATCCTTATATAACATAGTTACCTTCAAGCATGATGGAGGAGAACCATACTAAAGTATATTTATCCCCATGCAAAGTGGATGTTGGTATTCTCATAATATAATTACCATTACTTTTTAATTCATAATAAGTATACATCCATAACTCCAATATAGATTCCCAGCCCAGCACAAAGGATGGTCCAACACCCATTGACATTTATGATTTATTATGTAGATTGAGATTCACAGAAATTGGACCTAGAGAGTAAAGAGATGATTATAAGTCACTCATTAATTTTTACACACTAGCATCACCAGTAGTTCATAGGACTATAACTATAAACCCACCCACTTAGTTACAATTAGAGGTAGATCCCTCCATTGACTCAGTATATATGATTACATCTATGGATATCAACATAATTATGCAAATTTAGGGAAGTAGTTCATAATATACATAAAATAAAATTATACATTTATTAATTTATAGAGGGTTGATGACATTACCCATAGTTTCTAATAGATTTGTCAACAAATTGTCACAATATGATGGTAGACCATTTTCACAAGCTTACAAGACATGATAAAAATACATGCTTAGTATTATAGTTGAAATTAGATGAGTTTAAGGTTTAGGGAACTTATATTATACAACCTCCACATATAATTATATAGGAACCAAAATAGACTCATCATCGACATAGATACTCATAAAATGATCCATTGACTATCCATTTTTTAAGGACATATACATCCCCCATGTCATTATAGATGAGGATTCAAATCCTAACACTTATATTTTTCCATTTTTACAACTCACACAACATCAATAAAATAAGGTATAACATGATATACATTATTAGGATTACATAGGACATATCAAACTACCAATTTCATGTAGTCCCAAGGTGGACAACATATTATTCCTTATCATGAGCATAGGCACTCGTATATAGGTTACACTTGGCATTATATGGTTATAGTAGATGGATGCCACAAATGATCAATTAGATAGATGTTTCACATTTAATCATGAAGAATATATGGTTTGTATTCTATATGATGGCATAAATGAGAACCATAGGTTTCATACAAATATTCCATGGTCCAATGTGGTTTACCCTATGATTGCTTGGGAGGCATATTAAATAGTAGAGAAACACATTATTCAGATGTACATAATCTAGACTAATGCCAAGGATAAGGCTACACTGATACACACAACATGGTATGATGATCACAAAGATGAGGACTTATTTGAGTTTAGATAAATTTAGTATCCAACATTGGATGACCTCCCACTAGATCCATTGTTTGATTATCCAAATCCTATGGATGTGCCCTTACGTTTAGAGAGACATTACACTTCAGTTGTAAAATATCTCATTTATTTTCATCATTTAATTATACATAGATTATATCCATAAAATAAAAAAAGAACATAATATATCAAAACACAAAAACATTCAAATATTTACTTAAAAATACAAATTATAGATTGTATGGATCTCCATGTTTACACTCCTTATAATTTGTAGGTTCTACATATGATAGATATCTTAGTAGAATAATTTTTTATCATGCATACATGATTCACTTATTCTTGTTGAGTTTTTTTATATTTTTATAGGAATCAGGTCCATCATATAGATCTAGATTTTCTACTATCTACCCAATGGGGGCATATACATAGATACACTAAGTCAACATTGATACATTCTCCCATTTGGGGGAATCCTATACATAGTTCTAATTTTTAGGTTACATATTTTTATACTTTACATCATAGATTTAACACTTTTATATCTTGATGCTGATCATCTTACACTACTTAGATTCATTACTAACTACTACTAAATTATACTCAGTTTATGTATATCCTTGATCTTATACATATTTATACCATATGTTCATGGATACTTTAATTTATATATTTCATATTTTATACTTGATTATGTCTCTATGATTATACATATATTATATTTCATTTGAATATACCATTGCTATATGACATTACACCAATTCTTTTCATTATTTGTATGTTTTAGACATGTTCCCATGTCCTTGTGTGTGCCTTCTTGATTGTGTATGCAGACACTTGAACATGTCCTTCTATGTGGCTCTAATCCAAATTTATTGATATTTGAAGATGTATACATTTGAAAATTTATTTGTATGTCTTATTTTCTCATATTTAGTGACATGTGCCCATGTCTTTTTTATTGTGTCCCCTTAGACTACTTTGTGTGCCTCATATGTTTTGTATGTATGCATCATGGCCATGACACTTGTCTCTTGATTATTGGAAACTCCAATTTTATATTTCATGAGGGACCTCATGCATTTCCCCTTCATACTTGGATTCCTTGATGGACATCATGCCCCATTCCCCTAAGTAGTTACTATATTTATTACTCAAATTTGATATTCATATACATTTTTATATCTATCTTGATAGACTTGTGAATGTATTTTTCTAATTGGTAAATGGTTTTTAAAATGACCATACCCAATACAAATAAGGCTCAAAATATAGATAAAATAAGGAAACCCATAACCAAAAAAGTCTCAAAAGATAGTCAATACATGAGTATAATAGTGTTTTTTTATGACTTGGGTCCACCTACCAGGTATAAAAATGGTCTAAAACTAGAATAAACAAGAGAGGGAAACAACAGGGAGTATCCTACCAAATAAAAATACCAAAATAACATATCAACAACAAATTCACAACATTAAAGTAGTACCAAAGTAGTAACAATTTAGCAAAATAGAGAACTAGAAAGTAAGAAAAGGAAGCTTCACTTAAGGAGCTTATTAAAGTAGTTACTAAGTCCCTCTAATTCATTAAACAAATTGAGAGTATTAGTTTGAGATGGGTCTATCATGTCAATGGTGGTTTGAGTATAAGTATTCTCAATGACACCCTCCCATAAGCTCATATGTAAGTTGTTAAGGGTGCAAACTTGCCTAACTTGAATCTCAAAACACTCTAGAATGGCCTAGTGTATGGTCATATGATCAATCTACCTGATCCTTATATGATCCATAGTTCCCTCCAAATATTTAATTCTTTTGAAAATATCTTCCATCTTAGTCTCATAATGGGAGTAGTTATCCACCTTCTTCTTAGTGTTATTAATAAACTTGTTGAGCTATGTGACCTCCTTCCTAAGCTCACTGATCCTTTCTTCAAGCTACATAGCTTAAGTTTTGAGCCTAGGTTCCTTGAGAATGTGTTGGGAGGGACATAATCCACAACAACCTATCCCATTTCAAGGACACACTCTACAATGGCAATTTATTTACGCATGTGAAAGCTAGGAACCAGACCCTTGCCTTTATCACTACTTCTAAGAACCCTCTTAGGAGAAGGAGGAGATGAGGAATAAAAAATGGGATTCTTAGTCCTAATCCTTTTTTGAGTAAGAGGTTTAGATAGAGAATGGGGAAGAATATTATGAAGTAGAATGTGAACAGATATTATGTTGTAGTGATGATGCAAAAGAAAAATAACCCCTTCATGAAGAGGTAGGGCATGTTATGTGTATAAAATTCTTGAATAGAATCTTCCATGGATTGGAAGATATACTAGGGGAGACTAACCCTTTGGCTGTTATGTAAATGGTTCAGAAGGATGAGATGATGAAGTGGTATAATTTTATACCTACCCTCTAACATCACATACCTAACCAACATGCAAGCCACCTCATCAAAAGGAGCAAGGAGAGATGAATGCTCAATACTAGATTTAGCAAATTTTCAAGGCATTAATCAAGGAACCCTCAAAAATAATTTTCTCCTCTGCAGCCTTTTCAAATTTATTTTTGAAGAACTTCAAACCATCCCTACTTAGACCAGTGATAAATGAAATGAGTTCTTTGGTGATAGATAAATTCTTACCTCTATAGAATATAACCCTATTCTTCTAATTATTTTAAAATTTTATAGAAATGTGGTTTTTATGTCCCTTGATCTTCTTCATGAAACTTCTGAAGCCTCCCACATTTAAATTCCTTCATAGTTCTCCATTTTCCTTCCAACTTGGGTCACACATTGGCTCAACATGGCATGGAAATCTACCCATGGCATTAGTGGTAGGTTCTTGACACAAGGTAATATAGAATATAGCTAAAAAACCACTCCCACATCACTTTTGCATAACTTGATACCTAATAAAATGATAATGAAAAGAAGACCTGTGAAAGATACAAGTAGAATAATTGCAAAGAAAATGATAATGATAGCCTTCTAAATGTTATATCTAAAATACATCAAACATTACAAACTTATGGTTAGACTATATTACATTTTGATGATATGTATGCACTTTATATAGGTTTATTACCTATATATAACATATGCTCTTGATAACACACATTTTATAGAGCTTTTTCTTTTGGGGATAGTTATTGCATGATTAAATAACCCCCCTAAAAAATGGGAGATTCATAGAGGTTTTAATAAAGATCAAGATATCTAAATACACTAAGAGTAAAATTTTTATCACACAAGCATATAATACATAAATTAGTTTCAAGAAAACACAATGGGAAATAGTCACATAAAGACCAATTTTAGTAGCACAAAAATTAGTATGATTAGAAATCAATGCCTAAAGTGGGACATTAACACTAGTAACACTACTATCTAGACATTTTATCATTGGAGAGTTGTCATTGATGTCATGGAGGTGTATAGGTTAGTGGATTAAGTGTCTTGATAATCTAAGTGTCACTGAAAAAGTGTGTAGTGTGCTTGTCCTAGTAGGCTTGAAGTAGGCTTGGTTGATCTTTAGTTTTGTCATGATTAGGGATGGGTTTGAAGTATTGATCATGTGTTGTGGGTAATATAAAAGGTACAAGATGATTGGAGGGATTTTTTAAGTGCATGGTATTCATTTGGTTCTTCATTATGTTCATTTTTGCATAGTTGGTTCTATGATATAAAATTATGAGTAGGCAATTTGATGACATTAGCATTACCACATATAGATGATTTAATGGGATTTGGTCATATGGGTGTGATAAAATTAGTAATAATATTATATGGTCCAATTTTAAAGTTATATGGTTAAGAGGAGAAAAATATATGTGAGTGCAAAGTTGTCCTCTTAGACAGAAGTTCACTAAGTTTTTATACTTTGCCAAATTATCACTACACATCATACAAATATGTATAAACCAATAAGTGTGTGAATTTAATTAAAGTAAAAATGAATTAAATAATGTTAAAATTATTACATGGATATGTTTTACATAGTTTCATTAATCTACCCTAAATATTTGGAGTCTTAAAGTGTTCTCTAGCTCAAGATATAAATATTCAAAGTTGTGCTTGCAGACTATGATAGGCCAGAGACCATCAAGATAAAATACATTAAATTTTGAGGTCATATAGTTAGTATATATAATGTTTCAAATTAATTTTTTTATCTTGACCCAATAGTGTATGTCAAATTAAATATTTCAAATAATGAATGTGGAAGTGATATGTGTCAGATTCACGGAGCTTGGAAAGAAGATCAATAGTTCATGGGCATTCATATTGTCAAAAGATCGATGGTGTGAGTCAAATTCAAATAGTTAAATGTGTAGAATTAAAATAGAGATATCAAGTGGATTAATCATGGGAGTTTTTATCAATATGTAATAGTGATCACTGTAAGATAAAGACCTAGCTGATCCATAGAGATCGATGGTGCACATTTGGTCAATATTGCAAGGGTGCACGAGATGAGGTCAACATGTTTGAGGTTCAACATTTGGATAGTGGAGAAATATGAGTTAAATTTCAAGTTAATTTCAAATAATATTGATGGTGTGAGTTGATCAAGTTGTGAAAATATCACAAGATGTGTTCCAAGTGATCAAGGTTTAACTGTGATCATTTGGATTTAAATATTTGAATTTAATGAAGGAAAGACCAATGCTTGGTTGTTGAGCCATAACTTTTGATCTATGTATAATTTAATTTTGTATTAAAAATAAAAGTTATATATGACTTCAAGGTTAATCTATAAATATTCATTTCAAGGTCTAAATGTTTGTATATTCAAAGTTATTGAGCTCTAATTTCATTACATGTTCATTCATGATCTATAAGTAACCCAAGAAGGGTAACAAAGTTGTTCTTGATATTATTTCAATTTTTCAAGATGAGTTAGCTATTAGAGAGTGTGTTATACTCCTTCAGTATCATTTTTATGGATTTTTGAGTTTTGACCAATCCATATTTAGTATAAATAAATTCTTAGAATTTGACTGTGTTCATTCATGGTGTTTTTATGTATAAGGTCAAATATTGATCTATTTGGCTTTAGCAGAGGAGTGTTATGATGACTATGATCATTTAATGATGTCAAAGGGGTCATGTGGAGAGGACATATGCACTTGAAAGTAGTCATATGTTTATATATTTCTTTATGGAGTGTTAAATGGTAGAATAGGTCTCCATGAGACCTATAAGGACTACTACGGCCTAATTGAAAGGTGTAGCTACTTAAGTGTGACCCATGGATGGTATGGCCAACCTATGATGGTAGTATTGAGATATGTAATATGCCTTAAGGTTTAATGTAAGTATAAATTCCAACTAAGAAGATAATAATCATGAAATATCTATAGACGGTGAAATCAAATGTGGTGATTTATAGATGTGTGAGATGTGAGAAAAGTAGTGTGTGTGTGTGTGTGTGTGTGTGTGTGTGTGTGTGTGTGTGTGTGTGAGAGAGAGAGAGAGAGAGAGAGAGAGAGAGAGAGAGAGAGAGAGAGAGAGAGAGAGAGAGAGAGAGAGAGAGAGAGAGAGAGAGAGAGAGAGAGAGTTGTGGAGTGAAAGAAAAGGTGTGTGCCTAGTGGATGGGTTGTAAAGAAAAATAGGTTGATGAATATGTCTATGACCTATAGCTCATATTTTTAATGTCAAGAATAGTTCTCCTGTAGGTTTGAATATTGAGGATGAGCTAAGGATATATGATGTATGTGTAAGCTTGGTGGTTGATTTGAGAGGTAGATTAGAGTGTGGATTGTGTAGTGTGTAGAGTTGAAGAGAGATGATATAAATTGTATCTCCATCAAATTTTTAGGACATTCATGATTAGGAGATGTTAATTTCATAGGTTTTGGGAGTGTACTCAACATCTAAGTCAAAAGGACTTGACCAACAGGTGGTCATAAGGACTTGATCATCTTAGGGGCAGGTGATCCTTATGAAATAGGTGTTTCACTAAATCCACTCAAGGCATGAATAATAGGTAGTTAGAAGGAATTTATCATCCTATAGATAGGTTTTCCTTATGAAATAGTTGTTTCACTAAATTCTAGTTAGGACTTGACTAGTCTCATGTTTGTGATCATCTTATAGGATAAGTAGTCCATGTGTTTGTAGGATTTAGAATGGGTTTTAATCCCTTAGAGGGTTTATTTTATATATCATGTGTTGTATGTGTGATCTTGCATTGTCTTCATTATTCATTGATATAAACATCTTGTATGCTTCATGAATGGTTGTATTGAATGCTTAAGTTTTTGAAGGGTTTGGATATTGAATTAGATTGTTTATCACCACTAATTCATCCCCCCCTTAGTGATTATACTTATACTAGGTGATAATATCTAGTAGCCTCAATTTCAAGAAATTTTATATTGTGTATAAAAGTATAGTAGGTACAGTCTAAGTTTGCATAGGTCTAACTAAAAATTACTAGTTTTTGATCAATTTAATATGGATTCATACCAAATGATCATATTGGGGGCATAATTCATTTTATGATCATTCCAATTTTAATTTCATATACTTAGATACATATCATTACAATTTAATACATAATCCATATACTCAAATATCATATTTAGGATCATGTGCTTAACATATTATTTATATATGTTCATGTATACACTAGTTGTTCATATGGAATGACAAAATCCATGTCATTCTCTATATTTTACACATAATACACCATGTTCTAAGTTATAGACTAGGTTGATGCCTTACTTTATCTATAGTGGTTGGCATTCCTTGAGTGGCCTAGAGTAATCTTACATTCTCAAGTGGCCCAGATCCTTCTTACATTCTTGAGTGGCCTAGAGCCATCTTATATAGTTTTAATTACATCACACAGTTTTAGTTTTAGATGCATCTACTACACATGGGTAGGCAATTATGGAGTCATAATCTACTTGAGTTCTTGATCCACCTACATGAGAGGGTTAGACACACCATCAATCCAATCTAAGATATTCATAGGTTATGATCCACTAAGAAGGGGTGGGCAATGATGGAGTTAAAATCATATTGAGTTATTGAGCCACCCACACATGGGTATTGAGAAATCTATTATCTCAATCCAAGTTATTCATTGATTTATCACTATATACATGCACACACATAGGTATTAAATAGGTTTATGCATTAGTTAATGTACCTAATGAGGTTTAATTTTTCATTTCATCTTTGTTATCTCTTTACTCATTTTTGTCTTTTATTTTTTATATCTATTAAATAAGGATTGATCTATGCATGTTTCATTTTCAGGACATGCAATGGACAACACTTCACACACTCATACCCAAATTCATGGGATTTACCTCTTAGGTAAGTCCAAATATGTTTATTTTTCCTTTTTCCTAGTCATTTCACTTTAATACATTTCTATAATAAAGACGGGGTAAATTTAATTATCTAAAAATGACACTTGAGTGCTAAGAGTGTTACTTGAGACCACCCATCCCTAGTTTATCCCTAGACCTATCTTAGGGATTATTTATGTTTTAATCAATATGGCTAAGAGGGGGGTTGAATTAATCTTCAAAAATTTTCTTATACAATCTTACATAAGCAATCATAAATCATGTATACAAGCATGCACATCTTAGCTACCATAAGCACCAGTACAAAAGAGCATGAAACACATGAATAGAATATATATGTGGTAAACCCTTAAGGGGATGAAAAACCACTAATAATTCAAATTTAATATATTCCTATAATATAAATACAAACTATAGTGAAGCACAAACTACACATGGAGCACTAACCTTAACTACCTAAACACCAAATTAGCTATGATTTAGCAAGCACCCACTTGGAAGGAGGCATCAACCCCCTAGATGACTCAACACCAACTCAGCCACCTAAAACCCATGATCACCTTCAGAACATTATGTTACTCATACAACATATGCTTATCTCTCACTGTATCTCCTTCACTATTTTAATCACTTTTAATAACTCTCAAACCTTATTCAAAACATGGATAGTGCATACATGTCCATAAAACAACATAATATGCATTAGATGCTTCATCTTAAGGTAGAGAGTCTCCAACTCATCACTATAACTTGTTTACCCAAATCTACTAGATTAACTTCAAACATAGTCATGGTTATAATGACCTTCAACACTTGTATATAAACTTTCACATAATATTGATTCATGTGGATGATATTATGAGATCATTAGGTAACTTTAAAATATAAATATACCTTGGTCAAGTGACAATAATGGTCTTATAGACCAATCTCACAACCTTACACCATCAGTATCTTATATGTACTAAACATATAAACTTATGTGCAACATTTTCAACATATTCACTGACCTCCACAAACATATATCAAACATGAAAATATATTATACAAGTTTAAAAAAAATCATGTAATTGGATTCATCCCTAGTACATGATAACACTTCCCTAATCAATTTCTCACCTTTGCTTGGTTTCTCATTGTTTGCACCATTAGGCCTTTTAGCAATAGGTCAATGTGTATGATAGTGTTATCACACTTTAGGTTTTTAACATAATCAAAAAACACCATGGATAACTATAAAAAGTCTCAATCTTCAACTTCCATCCATTTAGAAACTTTTACTTTGTTAGCTCTGATTACTACAACAAATCTCCAAGAAATAAGGCTTTTATTGTATGGTTCACTTTCTCACCTAACAAAAAAATTAAACCTAGAGGTGCTTGGTAGACTTTAATACAACTTAAAATCACTTACATATACATTACAAACCATTCTAGGCTATTTTGATCAAGATCTTTCTCATTGGGTCATTATTAGGGTTTTAGAGAGGGTTAATACTATTTTTGGTGTTAATGATTGTTCATAAATATTATCCCCTTATTTTAGAAGATAATGTTTATAAATTTTAGACATTAAAATTTCCCATATAAAATTAATATCTTAGGTTCTCATGCATAGGTTACATGTGTCAATGATAACGTGAAAGTTCTTCTCAAGTTGAGAATCCTTCATTTTGTACACACAAGAGACCTTAAAACACATTTTATTGATTTTTATTAAAAAAATTGACCTAAAACTTGGTAAAAATATTTTTATAACATGAAATACCTATGTAAATACCCATTTTTCCATGATTATCTTAAAATCTAAAACTCATACCTCATTTGGCCACCATCTCTCTCTTTGCTTGTTTGGACCTTGACCTATAAACCACATCAGGTCTTGAAACTAACATTCAATTCTATTTTCATGTGATATAAACATAATAAATATTTTCAAGTAACATATCACATTATCAAGAAATATTTTGAATCCTTAATATTCCTTGACAACATCTCATGGCACTTTGTTAGGTAAGGCATGGTCTAAAACTAATCTAGTTGCATTCTAGGTTTGTAGGTCTTACCCATGTTGGCTCACTTTGTGACTATAATGAGTGATATATATTATTCTATGCATTATTAAATAACCCTATACTAACTCTTATTCTTTTTTGTATCCATATCACTAGGCCACCATGCTCATACAATCTCACAAGGTTCATTAATGTTATGACTAGTGTCATGACTGGGCTTCTTAAGCACTTTTGAGACTTGAAAATGATATTAAAAACACTTATTGATTATTTTACACCTTGATATCATGCCTTTCATGCTCATTATACAATAACATACCCTTATAAATACTTATTTTTTTCATCATGCATATGCCCATGATATGACTATGCTTGTTATGACTCAGCTTTTCAAGAACCTTGTACTAAATGACTAGTACTAAAACATGCTTACTTTTGATAAACCCTAACATCAACCTCAGAATAATAAATGGTTGTCCTTAAAATTATCTATTGTCATAGGGTTCATATCTCATGGACTATTCTCTATACATCTGTACCTTGACATCAATGATATCAACCTTGACCATATCATTAATGACATCAATCTTGACCTTGACATCAATGATAAAACTTATTAACAAATTGCCCCTTTTTCATTGATGTAAAATCATTCTTTAGACTGATCAATATCATCTCCCCTAGTCTATTCAATATCCCTTCTTGCTGATCAATCTCCATTCTTGTACTTTTCCCCCCTTTGACATTAATGATAAATGGTCCTACATAACTATCATTTGGATTCATACCTTCATAGACTATGATATGGAACCATATCTTCTTTACATGAGCTTAACACAAAAAATATTAATCATTAAGGTAAAATACTCCCCCTTAATCCAAGCATACCTCATTTAGATTAATTCTAATTATAATACCACTTCTCAACATAGATCAAACTTAGTCACAAACCTAAATACCTCCCCTTCAAATAAAGTATCCATCATTTTTATGATACCTGAATAGTGTCTCCATGAATCCTAATGGAGTCACCACTTCCCATAATTCACTAAAAAAAATCAATTTTAGGATATTCCCAAATCTCCATGCTCTCAAAAGACTGAATATCCTTTGGTATCCTTTCAGGATTGATTATCACTATAAGATTGATCTCTTCATCAACCATTTGATCATAAATGTGAGATAATAAGAGGCATTATTGACTTGATTTCATGTCTAAAACATGCTCTATCACATCACAAAATCCACTTGAGCTTGTATATTAATCATGACTCATCTTCACTATATTTGGTTTTTATACATTCATTTGCCTTCTTCATTTCACCCTAGGGACTTCAAACCTCCTATTTTGACTTGATGACCATTTAAATTTGTTAAGAAAAAATATCGAATTGTGTCCAACATCATAAAAACTATAGTAAACCACCTTATACATACCTCTTGACTGATGTGATCTATGACTCCTTCTATAGTCCCATGATTACTCATTCTTGGAGTGTCTTCTACACTTTCTTTGTGACAAAACTAATTACAAACAAAACAATAACCATTGAATGAATTATCATACCTTATAGCATTGGGATATTATATATATATTTTTGTGTTGACCTTCTTTCCTTCAAAAATATTATCCTTCATTTGAGGTGCCTCCTTTTGGTCTTCTTTGAAACCAAGACCTATTTTGTCACTTAAAAAATTTTGAATACTCAATATATCATGTAAAGCCTTAGTGATCTTTTCAAACTTCACAAAGGTCCCCACCTTGATAGATGCTTGATTCAACTCATCTTTCAAGGATTTTATTTTAGTTTCATATTGATCCATTCTTACCCTTTATCCTTTAGGCTTGAATTGACTACCTCCATTTATGCCTCAAATTGATTTATGGTCTCATCATACTCCTTGAAAACATTACTCAACCTTTCCTCAAATAATAATATATTATTCTCATAGTCCTTAACTAATGATCTTAGTTTGTGATTCTTTTTACTTTTGAAGTTCAATTCTTCTAAGGCACTTATCAGTTCTACCTCAATATATACTTCAGCTTCTTCTTCATATGATTCCATCTCAACCATAATGCCTTTCCCACTTGAATAACCCTCATTTTTTGATTCTATAGACATAAAAAAGGTATCATCATTATTTTCAAGTTTAGGTTCATGATATCCATCATCACTATAAGATGCACTAGAGTCACTTACATCAGAAGAGTTGTCTTCTTTAGTATAAAAGTTTGTTTTGTTATTGAAAGTTATTTTTCTATCTTCATAATTCTTTAACTCATTCTTATTTTTATCAAGATTATAGGTATTATTTTCATCTCCATGATTTTCATTGTTCTTAGATTTATCCTTATTAGGACACTTGAATGCAAAGTGACAAATCTTTCCATAGTTGAAACATTTAAATGGAAACTTACCTTTATACTTACCAAATCCAAAAGTCAACTTCCTTGTAAACATGGCTATCAATTGATCATCATCAACATTTGAGAATTCTTCATCCTTGACCTTATTATATTTTTAATTATTCTCAAATTTGAAGGCTACTTCATTATTTAAAGGTCTTCATTTATTAGTTCTCATCTCATAGGCATTTCAAATTCCATGAAGTCCATCCATATCTAGCTTAACCAAATCTTGCATCTCTTCCACTATAGAAACCTTAGAGTCAAAATTATGAGTTAGTGATCTAAATAGTTTTTGAAAAACTTTAGATTATTTAATCTCTTATCTAAAAACTCAAATGACATTGACAACTTCATCAACCTTCAACACATAATATGCAATTATTTCATCTTCAGACTTTCAAACTATCTCTAGTGGGTTTGTAACTTATCCATATTCACCTTGGTGTCTCCTTCATAGATGGTCTTAAATTTATCCCATATATCTTTTTATGATACAAAATACATTACATTCATAATATATTCCTTTGATAGGACACAAAGAATGGCATTCATTACCTTGGATTTTTTTTCACTAGCCTTCTTCCCTGTTACATCTGTTGGTAGAATAGGAGGAGAAATATAACCATCCACAACTAAATGACAAATATAATTTCCTTATGAAATTAAATATATATTCATATTGACATTACAAAAGGCATATTTATATCCATTAAATAGTGGATCCTTACTAGTAGAGAAACCACCTTGAGCTTGTTCACTAGTTATCCTTTCTTTTAGGATCTCCTTTAGGCTTTTAGACCTACTTAAAAGGACCAAAATATGATACTAAATTTTGGAATCAAGATTAATTATATGGGAGTGAATAAATATTAAAAAAAATCTTATATAATCTTAATTAATAAATTATAGATCATTTAAATAAGAATGTACATCTTAGCAAGCATAAACACCACTATACAAGAGCATGAAACACATGAACACAATATATATGTGCTAAACATTCAAGGGGAAGAAAAATAATTAATGATGAAAATGAAATATATTCATATGATAAAAACATAAAATTTAGTGAATCACCAACTTCACATGGAGCACTAACCCCAAGTAGCCAAGCACCAACTTAACGAGGCTTTAACAAGCACCCACTTATAAAGAGGAACCAACCCCCTAGATGACTCAGCACCAAATCAGCCACCTAAAACCCTTGATCACATTAATAACATTATGTTCCTCAAAAAATATATTATTATCTCCTAATTCAACTCTTCACACACTTATATCCCTCTCAAACCACCTTTTAGCCTTGTTCACTCAACTAACCCTCTTTTTGATTTGATTAGGTCATATGACCTTGATTCTCATATACAAAACCTATATAAAATTTTCATCATTGATATTATATCATATTTTTATTGTATAAAATACCTCCTTGTACTTTTTAATATATATTGTTTTTCACCTACACTCTTCTCACTCAAATAGGATAAAAATTGCCTAGTATTTATAAAAGACTTTCTTGTTCATATCCTTCTTAGCCAGTCCAATAATTTTATCCTCTTAGGTTGGACATTAAATTAATAATATTAAATCTCATATGCATGTCTCAAATTATATTTTATTACCTTTAGATTTGACCTACTTCACTTAGGCCTTGTCTCTCTATTAGCTCTAATAGAAACCTAATTCCATTAGGCACACTTAACACACATTACCCTTTCATATTATTTGGAGAAAATTAAAAAAATTTAAATGGAATAAAAAAATCATATTCCATTAAAATATACCCCTCCTAATCTCATCTATGATCTATTACTCTCTTTATCTTAAACCACTACTTAGAGCACATCATTAGTATTATTCATATTAGGCCTGTGCATACTCATAAAGTATGCCTTGAATAATTTAAGCATAAACAAAAAATATACAAAAAAATGAAAAAACAATGCATATATAAAATATAAATGACCTTATTTTAATCACCATGTGCATTGGACTTCGTAAATTATGGTAAAAAGACTCAAACCCTTCTTTTCAAGTAGCCTACTCAGAACTACCAATTGGTCTCAAAACACAGTTATGAATACTTGAACTTAAATCCATAAAATAATAATTAATATTAAATATGACACATTTAATATATTATTTTACATATATATATCACTCTCAAATATAAATATTTCAAGGTCTAATGCCAAATATTGGTCTTGCAGACCAATCTTTTATCTTCAATACACACAGTCAACCCATTTTGGATTCACTATTTCAATCACTTTTACTAAATATAAAATATTAATAAAAAAATACATAAAACATATACGTCCAAAAATAATGTAATATGCATTGGATTTTTCAACTCAAGGCAGTTAATCTCCAACTCATCATTGCAACTTATTTACCTAGATTTGCTAGATTATCTTCAAACATAGTCATGGTGATAATGACCTTCAAAACCTATGTAGACACTTTAAGATACCTTTAATTAATTTATATTATCCTATTATATAATTATGTATATATAAAATATAAATATACCATGTTCAAGTGATAATATTGGTCTTGTAGACTAATTTCACAACCTTATACATTCATTGTCTTATCTATATTAGGCACATCAACTAATGAGAAAATTTTTCAACATAGACACTAACCTAAAAAAATATATAAAACATGAAAATTTATTACATTCCTTGAAAATTTTATTCATTCAATTTGAGTCATTCATAGTCAATGATAAAACTTTCCTAATCAACTTCTCACTTTTGCCTAGTTTTCTCACTATATGCACCATTAGGCCTTTTAGTGATAGGTTAACTTTTATGACCAGTTTATCACACCTAAGGTTTGTATCCTATTTTTAAACCAAAATGTAAAAATAATAAAATTATCAATATTTAACCTCCATCCATTTATCAATTTTGAAATGGTTAACTCTAACTACTATAATAAATCTCTTGGAAATAAGGCTTTTCCTGTAAGGTCTACTCACTCACCTAGAAAAAAAATCATACTTAGAGGTTATTGGGGGATTTTAATACAACATAAAATCACTTAAATAGACATTTAAAACCATTATGGTCTATTTTTATCAATATATTTCTCAATGGGTCATTATTAGGGTTCTACAGAGGGTCAACACTATTTTTGGTGTTAATGATTATTTATAAATCTTAGCCCCTTATTTAAAAAACTAAAGCTTATAACTTTGAGATAGGACCATTACCCATATATGATGAATATATAAGGTTACCATTTATAGGTTACACATACCAATGAGTAGTTTAAAGTTATTCCTGGATTGAAAATCCTTCATTCTATGCACACAAGAGACCTCAAAACACTTTTTATTTACTTTTGTTGAAAACTTGACCTAAAACCTTGTCAAAATATTTTAAAAAAATTAAATACCTCTATAAATACTAATTTTTTCATGCTTATATTTAAATCTTAAACTCATACTTCATTTGGCCACCATCTCTCTTTACTTGCTTGGACCTTGACCTACAAACCACATTAAGTATTGAAACTGACCTTCAAGCCTCTTTTCATGTGCTCTCTACCTCATAAAAATGGTGAAACAACCTATCAAATTATAAAATATTTATTTTAATCCTTCATAGGCCTTTATAACATCTCATGACACCTTATTAGGTCAGGTAGGGTCTAAAACTAGTTTAGTTGCATGTTAGGTTTGTAGGTCTTACCCCTAAAGGCTCACATTGAAACACTCATGAGTGATATAGTGTATTATATAAATTATTAAACAAATGTATAATTCATATTATTATTCTATACATCTATCTAACTAGACCAACATGTTCATACCTTCTCACAAGGTTCCTTCATGTTATGACTAGTGTCATGACTAGGCTTCTTAAACACTTTTGAGACTTGACAAGTGATCTTGGAAACACTTATTGATGATTTTATACCTTGATCTCAATAATTTCATGCTCCTTAGATAATGTCATATGAATATACATAATTATTTATTCTCATTATATATATGACCATGATATGACTAAGTTTATTATGACTAGGCTTCTCAATAACATTGTACTCAAGGACTAATACTCAAACATGCTTACCTTATGCTAAACCTTGACATCAACCTCAAAATAATAAATATGTTTCATTAAAATTATCTCTTGTCACATATTTCATATCTCATATACTAATCACTATGCATTTGTACCTTGACATCAATGATATCAACCTTGACCTTGACATCAATGGCATCAATCTTGAGCTTGACATCAATGACAACAATTTTTAACAATTTAGACACTTACGAAGACTTTGTGTGGGAAAAATTAATCACTAAAAATTAGTAAATTATTCATATTCCCTCACTTTAGAATCATATCCCTTGTTTCCTTAGGTTTTACCACCTAGACACTAGCCTCATAATTTGGATAGTAGCACTAATGGTGCTAGTGCCCCAATTTTGGTGTTATTATATTTTTCCTTCATTTTGTTACCAATGGATATATTTTTAAATGAAAAAATATATAGGATTTTAATAACCTAGTTTAAGACCTAAAAAATCACCAAAATAATATATATGTACATGAATTTTAACCCTTTATCCATGAGATGTAATTTACACAAATAAACTCAGAACAAGCTATGCATAATCAAGGTTATTAATCCTTATTATACCATAATTTTGCATATGTCCATGTAAAAAAATTAAATTTATAGTATTAATCACACTCCAAACACTCAAATAGGCATTCATACTATCTTCACTTTCACTTGCACTAACACTTATGTGGGGAAATCTACATTGGGATTGATCCATCCTCAGAGTATTGGTATGTAGGAAAACTCATCATAGTGTGGTGTTGAGGATGTATAACCTACCCAAATAAAATCAAAATTTAATATTTTTTCCAATAATATTCCCTAAAAACATCAAGTTCTAAGTCTACATATAAAATTAGTTAAAACATGTCAATAATAGGGATCCATAACTTATGCACACATGAGTAGGCTTGGTAGACTCAGACATAGGTGTACCCAAAATCAAAGAATAGTTATGCATATAGGACACTAAATCTAAAAGGATCGAACAAAAAAAATTCTGTTACTTTTTACTTGGGGATATACTATACAATAAGGGTTTAGATACCTAGATCTTATATGTGACACTCAAATCAGCTCTTATCCTAGTTTGCAGCTTCTAGATCTTTCATCTCAGTTAGTTTCCATCTAAGTGATTATTTACATCATTTATTTTTATTTTTAGAAAGGTCAAACTAGGTTAAAACTGTTACAAATTAGTGGTTGTATTTATTTCATATTTTATACCTTGATTTACTATACTTATCCCTTGAACAACCTAGAGGTTAAATTTCATAACCCTAAAAATTTAATCACTCCCACTATAATCTAGATATGTTAAATACTAAATAAATGTGGAGGACATTTTTATATAGCATGACCCCATTTAATCTAAAATTATAAATATACATAAGCCATATCTATATGAAATTCCCCCTTTTTGGAGGAAGGGAAATAAAATCTGCTAGTCACCTCATCATAAAAAGGAATAACTTTTTCTGATATGTATATGAATTTATAATAACCAATTTTACCCTAGTAGTGTTAATACCGGATAATGTAATGTTGTATGGGTACCACCTATGATTTTTTATAATATATGTGTGTAAGAAAAAGGTTAGGTAATTTTTTGTTATTTATTAAAATCTTACCAAATTGATATAATCTAAAATTACTTGTTTCCTAAATCCAATGCAATTTATAGTTTAGAATTTTGACATCTAGCAATCAAGATGTGTGTTTGAAGTTCTTATAGAGGTTGTATATTATGAGTTTTGAATAGAAATTTTAATGGTTTTGTACATTTATCCTTTTTTAATTTTTTTATTTGATATAAAAATACAATGCCACAAGGTAAAGCCCCATGACCAATGTGATTTAAGGTACTCCAAACATCCTTAGGTAGCTAAGACCTTTAGGATCTAGTAAGTAGGTTTAATTATGAATCATATGGTAAAGTTATATTTTTAAAATTTATCACTTTGTAGTAATTTATTTTTGTTTTTTTAAAGTGTTTATGGACCCTTCTATCAAGGATTGGGATAGTTGCACCTATTTTTTTATGATAATATCTATTACTTGCTACAACTATCTGACATTTACATAGTGTGTCTATGTTATCATTTGATGATATTATCTTTTTGATTTTTTTTGAGTTTTAACTATAAATTATGTATTTTATTTTCATAATTCCATTACTAATGATTATTTTTAATTGTTTTTGTTTTGAATAAAGATGTACATATCCAAGAGTTTTGGCATGGTAGGCATTTTTCCACACTAGAAGATTTAAGAATTGATACATCTAAGTGGTCCATGATAAAATAGGATATATTATGAAATGTGGCCTAGGTAGGATAGGTCCCCTATCAGGTCCACCTCCTCACAATACTATCTAAGACATGGAACCCATATGCCTTTACCTTTTGGCTCCCAACAAGGGAGATGATAGTTACCTTAGAGGATGTGTATCACATTTTCTAATTACCTATCAGAGTTTATATAGCATAGGTTATAGGAGATGTTAACCATGGTTACATTCAGTGGCTCCATAGGTATTTTACCATTTAAAGATCACTTGATGTAGATTTTAGTAACATGGTGCATCTTGATATCATTATCAAAGGTGATGTTTCATGGATATGGAAGCTCATTTATGTACTATTGGCCTCATTTATATTAATGGAGGGTGGCACTATTGTGATTTATTATCACATTTATCATATAGTTTGACAAATTGAGTAGGAGGGTACCTAATATTATGCTATGCACCTAGGGATATGATATATTGATGTATATGGGTTGATGGAGATGCCGACATGTGGCACACATCCCCTTAGTTAGTTATATGGGTACAATATATTAGGATAATAGAGTAACTTATGGAAGTAGTACATTGGGTAATGGTCAGCCTACATTGGGATTAGGAGGTTACCCATCCATGGGCTAGATATATGTATATATATAGGAGATGATTATCATGGTAAAGATATCAAGTAAGCATTGAGTCTTCTATTGTAAGAGGATATTGGAGGTTGTCCCCTTGAAGAGACATTATGGAGCTATTCCTTCCTAAAGGAGTATTATATGGTGTTTCCCTACCTTAAGGTTATTTTTGCATATATTGGATCATTACAATATAATACTCCTTTAGGAAGGAATTGTGCAGAAATACCCTTAAGGTAGGGAAACACCATATAATACTCCTTTAGGAAGGAATAACTCCATAGTGTCTCTTCAAGGGGACAACCTCTAGTATCTTCTTACAATAGAAGACTCAATGCTTACTTGATATCTTTACCATGAGAATCATCTCCTATATATACATATATCTAACCCATGGATGTGTAACCTCCTAATCCCAATGTAGACCGACCATTACCCAATGTACTACTTCCACAAGTTACTCTATTATCCTAATATATTATACCCATATAACTAACTAAGGGGATGTGTGCCACATGTTGGCATCTCCATCAACCAATATACATCAATATATCATATCTCTAGGTACATAGTAGAGCGAAAGATGAAGCATCTTATTATAGAGTACAACACTGCCAATGAAAAAGTAAGTTATAAGTATCCTAGCCTTAGAATTTATACATTTAATATGAAGAATGAAATGAAGGAAGAGGTATAGGTCCCTTCCCAATTATGGACCCTCCATTTGAAAGGAAAAATATCCAAACATAGATTAGGCATTGGTATCGAGTTGGTTAAGCCACAAGGGAAGAACTACCTAGCAGTATATAGGCTCTGATTCTCATGTAATAATAATAGAGTAGAGTATGAAGCCTTGATTCTAGGATTATAGTTTTCCCTCAAAAACAATGTTAAGGGACTAATGGTATATGGGGACTCTAAACTCATGATAAACTAGTTAAAAAACAAATACAAATGTAAATTATCATATTTAAATAAGTACAAGCATAGATCCTGGGATTTAATTGAATCATTTAAGGATTTTAACATAGTGGCCATTCTAAGAGAACAAAATAAGATGTCAATTCATTGACCACTTTAGCAATAAATTTGGCACCCTTACAGGAGTTAAAAGTGTAAATGTTTTCCATCGAATTGGTACCTTGTCCCTCAGTACTAAATAATGTTGAAAATTTTCAAGTGTTTGATGACAATCAATAGATCATCTAATTTTTGAAAAAATTAGGATAGTTCAAGTCTCAAATAATTGATGATGAGGAAATAATCCATAGGTTCCATGATAAATTGAGTGAATAGGATTGCATCCAACTGAAGGAAAATTGTCTCCCATTAGGGATGGTTTCCTTGGCAAGGGCCTTTGACATGAACCCTCAAGAGAAATAATAAAGATAAATCAAGGTTAATAAATCTAAATTAAACTTAGAAAACATTGGTAATGAGATAAATTCACACCTCATTAATATTAGCTTAAGTTACAATCCAGATGAAAGGTAGAAGGTAATGGAATTGATTATCAAGTATAAAGATGTAACTTCATATACCTATGATGACTTAAGGATATTCAATCCCAAAGTCATCACCCATATAATTTCACTCAATCTTGATCATAGACCATTTAGGCAGAGATAAAGGCTGATTAATCCTATTCTATAACCATTAATCCATAAAGAAGTAGATAAGCTACTGAGTGCTTGGATAGTTTTTATTATCATCCATTTAACTTGGGTAGATAATTTAGTCCCAGTCAGGAAACAAATTGTGAAATTAGGTTGTGTTGAATTTAAAAACCTTAACAAATATTTTGATAAAGATAATTATCCTCTACCCTCTTTAGATGAGGTGATACAAACTATGAGTGGTTATGGAATGATGTCTTTCTTAGATGGATTCTTAGGATATAATAAAGTACTAGTAGAATCTAAAGATAGGATGATAACTACATTTACAACAAAACTAGGAACATATACATATAAGAGAATGACATTTGGGTTGATCAATAATGGAACTACTTTTTATAGAGCAATGAATCACACATTATAACAACTGATAGGCAAGTTCATAATTATATACATGGATAATCTCACTATTTTCTCTAAAAATAGATTTGATCATATCGACCATCTTTATTCCATTTTTGAAAGGTGTAGGAATTTTGGCATCTAAATGAACCCTAAGAAGAGTATATTTGGCATTACCAAAGGCAAGCTTTTATGCCACATTATCACCAAATATGAGATCACCATTGACCCTGATAGAATTCAAGGGATTTAAAAATTAATGTTCCTAAACAACAAAAAGGAGTTCAAGTCCTTTTTTGGGAAGATTAATTTCATGAAGAAATTCATAAGAATATTTGTAGAGATTGTTATACCCCTAAACACAATTCTCAAATAGGATGCTAAAGTGAAATAAACACCTGAAGCCAAGAAATCTTTCCAATACATAAATAAGGCAATTTCATAAGCCTTAGTATTGGTGAGTCCATATTTCACTAAATATTTTTTCTTATACCCATTCACTTCAGAGCATACCATTGTTATCATACTTATGTAGAAGAAGGAAGGAAGTGAACACCTTATCAATTTTATAAACACCAAATTGAAGGATGTAGATTTTAGACACTCCCTGATTGACAAATAAATCTTCATTTTTTCCAAAGTAATTAAGAAGTTTAGATATTACATCCTCTATAACAAAACCATTATTATGGTACAAGATCTTGATATCAAGCTGACACTGGGATAGAATGAATTAGATGAGCATAGAGGCAAATGGATGGAAAAATTAAGGGAGTTTGCTATTAAAATTAAACCTAATAAGATTGTTAGAGGACAAAGTATTTCTCAATTGATGACTAAATCAAACCCATGCATTACCATTGAAGAGGTCTGCCAAACATAAGTTTCCAAAGATGATTGGTATTTAGTTATTATTCAGTTCTCACTCACTAGAACATGACCCCAAGAACTCAAGAGAGAGAAAGAGAGCCTCGAGGTTCAAATTTACTCATTACATGATGAAAAAGGGAATCATTTATCAGAATAACTATGAAGGCATCTATTTAAGATGTGTGTCACATGAAGAAGCCTCAAAGATTTTGTAAAATCCTCATCAAATGATTGACAACAACCATCCATCTGGAAATACCACATCCCATAACATACTTATAATGGGATATTATTGGCCAAAGGTCTACAAAGATGCTCAATTTCACATGAAAATGTGCCATGAATGCTAGGTCTTGGTGAAAAGAGAGGTACATGCAAGAATGCCCCTACATCTTGTGATTAAAGGTAAGTCATTTTCCCAATGGGGATTATATTTCATTAGTGTCATAAAAATTAATTATTTAGTTTGGCACAAGTCTTTTCTATCTGGTATATATTATTACACTAGATGAACTAAGGTAGAAGCCACCAAGAACTCAAGATCCCAAGATGTGATTAGTTTCCTTAAAGAGAATATCATAACCAAGATTGGTACACCTATTTATTTGGTTTATCACAATGGGCCAACATTTCAATTATCTAATTTTATATAATGGGCTCATGATAATTAGATCAAAATCATATCATCTTCCAATCACTACCTATAATAGAATGGATTGGTTGAATTGACTAACAAGAATCTCATTGATGTTATCAATAAGTTTGATATAGGTCAACCTAGAGAGGCATCTTTTGATGAAATATGTACTATAGGTAGATAAAACTTGATATAGTATTCCCTTAAATCCTAGCCATATCTACAAGTTTATAATAAATAATTGGTTTTCCCAATCATGCTAAAATTGCCAACATATCAATTTATACAAGAATACATGGACCCCAATGAGAAGATAGAGTCTAGACTATTGGACATCATTAAAATGGAAGATTTTAGGAATGAATCATTCAAAATATTCAACAAACATCAAGATGTAGTTAAAATATGATTTGATAAAAGAGAAAAATCTAAAGCATTCTATATTTTTGACCTAGTGCTTATGTGGGAAGAAACCCATGAAAAGAAAGGAATGTATGACAAGTTCACCATGTTATGGATAGGACCTTATCAAATATCCAAGATCTTGGGTAACAATGCTTTCTATTTAAAGGACTTCTAAGGTAATGAATTGACATATCTAGTTAATGGACAATTTTTGAAGCATTACTTCATGGCTACTACATCTACAGAGGTATTCGAGTAACACCAGGTGTTCTGGTATAGGTAGGAGTAGGTTAGATTTGATTTATTATTTATCTTCCTATTTTTAGTCATTTCTTCCATTAAAGTAGTTCTTACTTTTTAGATTATTTATCCTTGGTTCTTGTAGTTTTCTTTTCTTAGCATAGTGTTTTTGGTTTTAGGTAGTTTTCCTACTTTTTAGAATTTTTTTACTTTGATTTTGTGGTAGTATAATTGATCATTCATAGTATAATTAAACAATGCCTTGTATGTTTCAAATCTAACTTAAATCGATCCTATGTTCAGAATTATTAATCTAGGTAAGCAATGAGAGAGTTATCCATGACTATGTTATAAAGATAATGATTCTATTAGGTATGTAAAAGTTATTCCAATATTTTTTTGAAAATTTCAAATCTCTCCTTATTTCTTTGGGTCAAATGCACATTAAATGCTAATACTATTTTTAGGTAGCAATCATTGACATGGGTAAAGTTGGTAGGGACATTCTGATTAACTAAATTTGACTAATACCAGCTCATGGTGGTCACTTTTTTCCTTCTTTCATTTAGAAAACAAAAAAAGAAAAAGGGAAAAGAGAATAAAAATTGCATAATCCAAAAGTATAAAAGAAAAATAAAATAGGATTAAAAGACCTACATGATGAAATAAGATCAATGTATCACACATCATGGGAAAATATGGAAGAAGAGAGAAAATATGGTCAAAGGTATCTCTATCAGGGCTATGGACACTTGGCTAGTAGCAGAGCAATGCCCAAGCTCCCCAAGTTTATATGCACTTAATTCCCAATTAGAATAAAACCTATAACTCACCATATGTCTTTTTCTAAAACCCTTTGACAAGGAATAAAGAATATTACTTTTCCACACACATGTAAAAGGTATGAGGGAAGTTAGTATGTTGCATGGAATTATTAAGAGTCTCTTTTATGTTTCTAATTTAATCATTTATTTTAATATGGTTCATGGTTAATATTGGGATTATAAAACTAGAGATTTTAGGTTCCTAAAAACTTAGGAGTATTCACCCCTATGAGTCACCATTTTTTGTATTCAACACATATCACCTCGGATTTTCTTTGAAAAGTGGGGACCACTTTTGTTTTTTATAGGAATTATTTATTATTTGGGATATGTGAGTGTGTTTGGGTTGGTTTTATTATCTATATAAATTTGATGTTTTGGACATTGAATCACATTTGGTCCACCTATTTTCCATTTGAAAGGACTTATTAAAGCTAATCTATTAATTGAAATCTATGGAAGAATTGATATATATGATAGGTATTTAAGTTTGCTTATTTGGGTTCTTTTATTCAGAGTAGCTTATTCAAATTATTTTATTCAACATTTTGAATACTTTAGGTCTTTGGTATTTTGGTCTTAGAAAAAAATTTAGTTCAGAACTTTCTTTACAATATCTTTTCAGTTGACAAATTTTATTTGGATCATTTCGTTTGACACTTCTATTATGGAAAATTTACTTTGGAAAGTTTATTATTATGACAACTTCCTTCTAAACAACAATCTCCCAGAAGAACACTTGGTCTTTAGGAACTATTACTTCAGTAACTTTCATTTGGGAACTTTCCCTTTGCTAACTTTCAGACAAATATTCCAAAAGAAAACTCTCATAGGATCATTTTACTCTTTGGGGTATTTCACTCAAAATATTAGGTTTACCATATCATATTGTTAGGCCCAAAGGCAAAGGTCAACTCCTAACTAAACCATACAATGACAAGTATCAAAATAAAAAGTAACATCATTTCACCTCAAATGAGTAAGCATCCTACATGGCATGCACACTAGGCTGAAGTGGTCAATTTTGAATTGAATTAAGGTGATAATCTCATAGACATTGGTGATTAATGGTGCACAAACTAGAATGAATTCAAAAATCTATAACATTGATCCCCTAATCAAGTTCACATCATTTTATTTTCAAGAACTTGAGTAAACTTAACCTTATGCAATTTTAAAGCCCTAATTACATTAAAATGGCTTGAAATTTTTGAAATATAACTTTATACCACCATTTTTACTTGTATCACACCAATATTGACCAAAATTAATGAAATACTCATCTAGGGTGTACAACATAGCTCCACCACCATCTAGGTTTTCTATTAAGGACTCTACAAAATACCTAGACACAATTTTTAACATAGCTATGTTTGATGGTCTCCATACCAATTACTTAGCTCTATGGGAAGTCATAAATAAAATTTATCCACTCACATATGAGGAGGACATCTCAACATAAGAAAAATAAGTTGTAGTTGACTTGCTACCATTCAAGTGCTAGACACTCTACTACATAGTTTCCAAACTAGAATTAATGATATGCATTGACTTGATGCAAAACTTATTATTCAAAGGTGGAATTATAGATGGTGGATATATACACTATTTCACTAAAAACATAGTCATTTTATACATCTCTTATGATGTGTTTATGAGTTATTTATGTTTACCCATTCCAAACGCTAAATTTGACTTACACATGTGGTTACCTATAAGAAAAAAAAATAGTGTAGAATTAGTGGTAGCGAAATGGCTTGTCTAAAATAAGACTTTCACTATCAAGGAAAAAACCAAGAACCATATCCCCATCACCTAGTTTTCAATGGTAATTTTTATTATCATGACATTATTAAATCAATTATTTAGACACCTAACCATTCATTTCCTTTATCTATAATTGGTAACCCTATTGAACCTACTCATTACTTCAAAGCACACCTATGAATTGGGGGATTTTATCAATGCCCACCTGAATGAATAAATTTTATACAAAGACAAGAGTCCCCAGGGTGTAAATTTTTATATGATGTCATATATTATAGATGAACTCATGGTGACTATTTATAAACATAATGGGGTTTTATATAATCTTAACCCTGACTACATCATGAATATAATCTATTATTTATATTATTTTGCACACATCTATGCATATGTAAGGAAAATTTATAGAATTACAAAGGACCTATATCCTTAAGTTTGGATGGCCATTCATGGCTTGCCTTTAGCTAATATTTCAAAGATCATTTCCAATACAAGTGAATTTGGGTGATTATTGGCTATACCTAGATTATACAATTATCATGGCTGATAGACATAGGGTAGACCCTATTTGGCTCCCCAAGTTTAACTTAGATAAAAAAATTTATCAAGAGATTGATTTATAAATATTGAATGGTATAGATGAGGACTTGATAAAGAGTAATAAAATCACCTTCCATGGTTCCCTTCTCACTATTGGGAGGATGTAGTATACATACAAGAGAAAATTTAGAGAGGCTATGAATGCAAGGAGGGCTTATGCATTGGCTCATCTACCCCGTAGGGATTAGGATACCCACATGAGATTACAAAAAAATATTCATAATATCAAAATTCCATACAAACATGAACCTTTTCACCATTGATTCTTGTTCCTTAATGCAAAAGATGATTAAGAAGTAAAGGAAAGGGATGATTGTTGGCTTAAGTGAGGATTTATTGAGGGTAATACAAAAATACCCCTCCCTTACACTTGATCAAGCCAAATTTAAGATTCCACAACTAGGGGGATGGATATCCTCTCACTTTTAGAGTGGAAAACCTTACCAATAGGTAATCGACCAAAGATAAGACCCATAGTAAACACCTACTATGATGATATCTTGAAAATATCAAGAGCAAGTAGTAGGGGAAACATCAACTACTAGAGAACATGAAGAAGATAATGTGATAGAAGAGACATCAATTGATAATCAAGAAGAGGAAGAACATACTCTTCTATTTCAAACATCTATTATTTAATTAAGGAAGGTCAAACAAGAATTAATAGAAGATTTAATGTAAGAGAAGGAAAAAACAATTGGGGAAGAGGTGGAGGTCATTTTCTTAGACTTCATTAATGAGGAAGAGATGGAACCTACTATGGTGACTTTAACAACCATAACCTTTAGTATGACTCTTACCCCTCATACCAATAAGTGAATCCTCCATAGTTTGAGAGGATAACACTTTGTTATCAAAGAAAACCTAGGGCAGAGAGACCATAGACTCCATCTACATAGGTAACTAGTAGAGAGGCACAATATTAAATTTAAGGTGATCTAAACCATGAAGTGGATGAAGAGGAGTTATAGTAAGGAAAATTTATGAGATTTCAAAGATTGAATGTAAAGGCACCCCTTAGTGTTGACCAATTTGGTAAGGGTGATCTATTCACTACTCCCCTAGGCCTTTCTCCTCTTACATCAATACCATTTATTTATTTTATGCCATTACCAATTTTCTCTAATTTTATTCTTGTATCTATTAGGCCTATTTTTATTATACCAACCAGTAATCCTTTAGTCTCCATTCCTATAAACATTATTCCTTCAATATCCACCACTATTCCTTCATTCTCCACCTCTCTTTCCACATCCACCAACAATCCCATCACCCAAGTGGTAGCCTCCTCTACTCAATTAGGTTCACCACTATGTTTATCAGGAATAGTACAAATCATAATAGTGGTGGGAATAGATAGATCCCTAAATAATAAATTTGTATATGTTGTGCATCCCATTCCACATTTAGGGAACATAGATTGGTCTAAGATAATTTGGCCCTTAATGCCTAACCCATCCACTAAGCCTAAAATTGAGCCTAATAAGGATACACAAATAGAATGCCAACCATTAGATCCATCAAAGGTAACTCTTTTAGATTGGGCCAAGGAGTTAGGAGTGTCATATTATAAGAGGCCTAATTTGAATATAAACAATCTACCCATTGCGATATCCCTCTTTAACATATCAATATCCTTAGTGAAAAATATTAGGAAGAGGAAGATAGAAGATGGTAGTGGTAGAGGGTTGATTCTATAAGAAAGAGATGATATTTTCTCTCTATCAAAAAGATAGGATATAAAAAAGGTCAGTCCCCCTATATTGAGGACATCAAGTCTTACATGGAGAGCTACACTAAAGCAATATTAACCATCAATGAGGGAATAGAGTAGGCAATAAAATAACTAGAAGAAGAGATAAAGACTCTTAAGAAGCTTTAATAGGTATCCATGTTCCCTCTAGCATAGAACAAGATGTACAAAGTGTGGATTTAATATTATATGAAATTTTATATACCATTAATTATTTTAGAGTCTAATTAGCTCTGCATATAACTATAATAATAAAATTGTTTAAAATTCTCAAAAAATATAAGAACAAATTAAATTTCTTGATATGGTATACTCCTAATAAGGCATTCAACCATTTAAATTTGATTACCCCTTTAGAGGTAGCCAATGCATTAAATCTAGTAGTCATAAGGACTAAATATGCCTAAGATTAGGTTATTGTTGTCAATGCTTTAGTTGATAAGCTCACATAATAATAAAAGCGTGTAATACAGATTTTGGATGAGCTATAATTGATAGGGGCAAGAGAAAACACTAGGAAACTGGTAGCCCAAGATGTTTTTGATTAAATGATACAACACAATTTAGATAGTTTAAATAAATGTTTACAAGTTTAAGTCTAGAGGATATTGAAGTGAAGCTGAGTACAATGAAGAAAAATGAAACTAAATTTGAGGTCTTTTGGGTAGGATTCTAAGATTCTAAGATAGAGCATGCAAGGCTAGTATAATATGTAGATAGGGTAACTAGACCTCCTTTCCTTGATATGAACTTAATTTGGGTGTAACATGCCAAAGGATACAATCACTATCAAGATTTTGACATGAAGAAGAAATCAATCGTAGTACCACCTTATAGTTCCTTAGTTGAGGATCCAACTAATGTGTTAGTTACAACATTACCATCAACTTTAGTCCCTCATACCTTAGAAAGTACATCATCTCCACCCCTAAACTCAGATCTAGTCATAAATATAGTTAAATAAACTAGTTCAATCCCCACCATAAATTGAGTCACCACATCTACATCAATAATTTTAACTCTAATTGCTAGCTCAATTCTGGTTACAACTGTATTTCCAATAATAATAATATAAGTATCAAGTAGGAATGAACTTAACCTTAGTTGAAGGTTATTCTTGTATAATTTTGTATGTAATGATTAAAAATGGATAGTAATTATTGTTACATTTATTTTTTACTTAAATAAAAAATTTGACCAGCATGTACACATTGCATGTTTGATGTAATCTATAAGTTATAACATGCAATTTTGTATCAAAATACAACATATGTTATAGTTATTTTTATATAACCAAAGTTTTTATATGCTTGGATGATGAGGAGACACCTTCCTCAAGTCCTTTAAATACATGCAAAACCATCTTTTTAAAGGGTCTAAGTTTTTTATCAATATATAGGAAAATATCAAGAGATTTATTATCATGTAAATGTGTTTGTTCTTTTTTCTTCCCTTTATATGTTAGTGAAATTTAAGTTTCTTTTTCTGTATCAATTCCATAATTTTGAAGTATTCTAATGCTTGGGTGAATCTGATTATTTTAATTAATGAATATTAATCTTAGATGTGTAAAAAAAATTAAGGGTTGGAAAATTTCACTATTTTAAGTAGTTAGTATAAATTGAGTTGATAATCTTAGGTGTGTAGAGGTATTTCCTTTGGTATAGTCATCTAGGCATGAGCTATAGATACTCTAGAAAAAATTGGTCTAAGTTGTATCCTCTTAGATAAGGGTGTGCAACAACAACCCTAAATAGAGTAACCTTTAGTTGATACCAACAAGATTCCTATACTTATTTTCCTAGACTGCTAACCATTCTTATTCCTGAGTGTGTAATAGCTGCAAGTGGTAAACACTAGTCTTAGAGATATTTATCCACTAAAGAAATAGTCTTTGAATTTACATTTTATGAACACATGGCCTTATTTTATGCCTTACCCTCATTTACATTTTTTATTTTCATTGAGATCTACCCACTATTAGAGTAATTCTCAACCCATCTAACTCACTTAGTGATTAATTTCTATTAGATTGCACACATCCATCCACAAAACCTAGTTAAAAAATCCATAAGCTCAACCTACTATTCCATCACCTAGTTTTTTTAAGTGCATAATTACAACTCATTCCATGGAGTGTAACCTCATTCCATTGAGATCCCAAAATATTAGAGGATACCTCATTTAACTTTTTGTAGTGTGCATAAAACTTACATAAAAAATTATCATACTCATGATCTCCTTGACTAGAAACCAAATTGTCTTGATTCATTACCTTTTTAGTGGATATTCTATGTGATTCAAGAACAAATTCATACCTATCCCAAGCTTGGATTCTTGGCACAAACAATACTATCTATGCCTTATTACTAGGATATTATAGATTATCTATGACTACTTGAAGAGAGTCATTGTGTCTTGGAACTTCTTCAAGTTGTTCAAACCCCTCTATGAGGTCTAAAATCTCATTGTTAACATTTATGCTTGAATTTATCTCAAACATGATCATATCTTGACTCATAACAGTAGCATAAACATTATCCTCAAGTGTTTTCATGAAATATTTTTTTTATCTTGAATGGCCTCTTGGGATTTTCCACATTCATATTCAATAAGGAAAAGAACATATTCAACTTGCCCAACAAGAGATATATGACCTTAAAAAACCTCAAAATCATTTTAAATCTCCAAATACTACTTCCACATATCATTTTCAAACTCTTCATGTCGACTTGAGAAGGCATATTACATATGATTGTCACCTTGATTAATTTCCATCACATTTATAGCTATTGACATGTGATCTTAAAATTCATAGTAATTACTTGGGATAACTATAATCTTAGTTACAATTGTACCTTACTCTTCAAATTTGATTGGTTCAAATTCATTAGAATCTATTTAAATCATGATCAAGACCACATCTTGATAAATTAGGAGATCCTCTATATCAAGACTAGTTATGATCTCTTCATGAAGACTCTTTATATAAACATTCTCTTAAGGTTATTCCATTGTCAAAATAATCAACTCTTTTTGGTAATAAGAATTAAGACCAACACTTTCAATTAAAGTAGGGGATTCAAAACATAATTTTACCTTTTTTAGGCTACTTGAGGCATCTTGGAAAGTATCCAAATTCATCTCAATTGCATATAAATACTCTAATTCATCAAGAGGATTTAATAATTATTGTTTTCAAACATCCATGGACTTAATGAGATGGCTAGCTAACTGTTTAGGTGATACAACTACTTCAATTAGGATTTTATATTCTTTAATAGTCTTATCTTCCTAAAATTATATTGCTACATGATGAAGACATTTATTATTTAAATTTTTAACCTATAGCTACAACTTGACTTTAATTGGTCTGTAGGATAGCATGTTCTTTCTCAATGCTAGGCTATTTAATCTCTTAAACCAATTTTAGGCTTTCATGATAAATGAGATTATACTTATTATCTCTCCATTCATCCACCAATTTCTCAAACCTTGACATGATTTATCTTCAATTTTATCAACATGGACCTCCTTCTTCATTTGAAAGATATCTTGAATTTACCTCCATAATGGGAAGGTTTTAGATTCTTGAGGAGGGAGGGGTGGGGTTTCAATTGTTTCATGAATTGGCATGAATCTTGGGACCTCTCTCTTATTTTGGACACCCTCTTATATATCCTTCCATGATGGGAAGTCTTGGGTCTCTTTAGGAGAGGTGAATGATTCTCTAATAGGCATAATATCCTTTTTGGCTTCAACTTATTAATCTAGACATGGATAATATTTATTACCCCATGACTTTACTACTTAATTTTAACTTGGGGTCTTAGACTTAATATCATCCTCTTGGTGGTGTATTACAACTTGAGGGGTGAAATAAGGATTATATAATCTTATAAGTTACCTAAGAGACTCATCAAATTTCTAGTTTTGGAAGGGTATAAGAGAAGGTTCATGAGGCAGATTAGGTTGAACATGGGGAAAACTGAGTGAAGCCCTCATATAAAGAATACATTCTTGATGGCTTATTTCAATTTGAATAAAATTAGGAGAACAAGAGTACTAATTTTGGATTGGAGAGGGTGATTCAGGATGAAGAAACTTCAATTATTTCTCTTCACATGTTAATAATATTTCTTCCATACATCTATTTAAATCTAATTTCTATAATTTCATTAGTTATGACATTATTTTAGCTCTCAAAGGTTTCCCAGTCACTCCTTGAAAACTATAATTCTTCCCTTATATTTTAAATTAGATGACTAGGGATAAATCTACCAAATTCTATGTTTCTCATCATCATTTCATTATTATACATCTTCATGAGAAACTAAGAATCTTGTTATCTATTAGCTTAGATGTGCATTTCTATACACTCTTCCTTAACTCTTAATTCCTAATGATGCCAAGCATAAAAGGATCAATATAGAGGTTGACAAGATTGGTTAAGGTTAATGAGTAAAGGAGGAAGGATAGATCTCTTAATAACAAGGTTGATCACATTGATAATTAGGGTCATATGAAGGGTAAATAGGGTCATTTTAGGGCTGGTCTAGATCAATATAGGACTAAAATGAATCATTAAGTTGATGATAAGGACCAATATGTTGCTGATACAACTCACTAACTTAGGTAAAACAAAATTTCACTTCAAATTTAGCCATGAAACCTCATGAGAAAAATAAATAACAAAGATCACTTAATTGTAAGCTTACTTGGGGTGATAAAACCAACTGGTTATGCTTAGAGTCACCATTAGTGCTTGTGTTCATTATTTTAAAGTATAATGCATTGAAGAGCATGCCAATCATGCTTTAATGAGTGAATTATCTTGTCCCACCATGCATGCTAGAACTTTTATAGCTCAAATTTTTACCCTTGAGAGGGTGATTTAATCCCTCTCAATTGATTTATATAGTGGGATTATTCCTAGGTTGTGAGTGACCTATAAATTGACTAAATTTATAGATTATAGGGTTATATCCCCATGATGTATCAATTAGGCTCAAAACTCTACACTACTATATTGTAAGGGAAAGGGAGAGGGATAACATGAAATAAACTTAAATAGGGAGGTAATACACCAAACTTATTGATCACTACAAACCAACTACATATGCACATGTAGACCATGAGACTAATATAAACATATGTTACTGCCAATATGAATATATTACATTAAAATTTCAATGTGGAGGTTGTGATAAATGTTTAGGCTAGGAGGAATAAATAATAGGTTTAAAATGACAATAATGATTATATAAACACACTCAACCCTTACACTTCACTTGAACATTTCACATGACTTACAAGAGAATCTTTCTAACTATATATAGGTGTTAAAATAGGAAAACATGTCAAGGAATACTAAGAAAATCACATAATAATATCAAATTTCCATGAATATACACTAATTACAATAATATAAGGAGGTAAAACCAATATTATTATTGATAAAAGGCATACAAATGAGTAGGGATTCATCATACTCAAGTGGAGGATGCTTACAATTCCTCTCAAAGTTACATTTATAAAAGAGAATGAAAAGGAGAGAGAATATGGATGTTGGAGAGATTTATGCCAAGTGTTCCCTCTTGAAGTAATAGGTTAAAATTAAGAATGTATGAAATTGGGTATTTATAAACCCTCTTCAACATGTTTCATCTTGCCTAATCATGATCTTATTGTGGTTGGCATAGGAGAGGCTTGTTTAAAACTAACCTTATTGTTGTTTGGAAGAGACAAATGACATTATAGATCACCAAGATCACATTAAATTTACCTCTGACCTTTTATTGACATCTTGAATCTATTTATTAGTCTTATATACTATTATCATAGTGATCATCATTCCTTCTTAGGTGTTTTGAAACCCATCAATCTTACTACATCTCTCTCCCAAGGATTTTCAATGATATATTAGGATATCATACTCAAGACTATTTATAGTCACCTTATTGGAATTTTTAATCATATAATGAAGATATAAAGAGCATAAAATATTGATTTTATTGATTTTCCAAGGGCTATCAAGCTCTCCATAATCATCCATAGGTTTGCAATTAGGCTTCTTGGGCAAGACAATAATGCATTCACCCTTTTGTCCAAAATTAGTGACTTGAATAGATAATTAATCATCTTAGGAGATATATAAATGGGAATATATGTTTTTATAACCTTTTACAAATCTTAAAAATCCTTTTTACTTTATTATAGGGCTTATCACCACTTTACACACTCACAAAAAAGCTTGCAACTATGGCTTTTAGGCCATTTTCATACACTCTACCCTTAGCACGTGCTATAAATATTATTCTTCAAAGGAAAAAGATAATAATAGAGGATATTAAATAAATTTAAAGGTAATTATATCCCATTTAAGGTAATTATAATATCCATTTATATATTAAGTCATTATAAGGGTTTAAGGAGGGTTTTAGGTAGCCTAGTTTATTAACGATTGTTCATAGCCTATAGGGCCTCAATGCCTAAAATAATGAAAATAATGATGATTAAAAAACCAAATTAACACTAAAAAATTATATAGTAACAACATAAATCTTCTTAGGTATTTTTGATCAAATAACCATGCTCTCTTGAGCTCCTCTTTAGGCAAAAATAAGGTTTTAAGAAACCTCTAGTCTTAATGATTATTTATAAATTTTTGGGGTGTATAAATGAAATAATGCCAAGGGTTTGGATTAGTAAAAATTCATAACCAAATTTAATATCCATTATATTCCATTAAAATTCTCTAATGAGATCTAATAATTTAAAAATGGTCTCTCGAGCATGAAAACTAAGCATGAAGGCTAAGAAAGGTATTTTAGGCCTTAAGAGCCTCAAGACGCATCTCATTAGCTATGAAGGTATAAAATAGGTATAATAATTTTTTTTTATATTATATATAAATTATCTCAAATGTAAATTAACCTTCAAACAAATCTTTGTAACTTGATTCAATGCTAAGAGTGTTTGTAAGCCAACTGACAATTTTGACCCTAAAGGCTTGTTCCTTGACACTTGAATTCAATATAACTATGCCCATAACTACACTAAAATTCACTAAGATCCATAAATTTCACCATCCTCATAATATTATTAGCTAAAATATCAATACATAAAGCATTTACCATTTTCAGACTCTTCAAGGTAGACTTAGAATCCTCTATTAGGCATGTGCATGCTTGTCATGACAATCTTTCTATGTATCTCAATTTTTTTGAAGCCATTAATTCATCTTGATGATTGTATGGATTAAATGTGACTCTTATAATTATTTAATGGGTTAGATACTACCTTGAGGGGCTCATGACTACTTTAATTTTTAAGATTCTAATTTTATGGATCATGAGTGTGGACCTACAGGTCTACAAACATATAGGTCTACATTCACCTTTATTTTAACCATTTGTAATATTTATCATAGAATTTTGGGAAATATAATGGATCTCATAATTATTTTAAACCTCATAAAACTTCTCATGACTTCCATATCTATCATGTAATGTAAAATTTGTCTCAATGGCCCACTCTTGTATAGGCAAGCTTATAGGTTATCCTCTAAGTCTATCATCCCATCAAGACTTGAGGTTGATCCTTATCTTGTCATATTTATACAAAAAATAAATATATTAAAGGTATATTTCATGGTCTCCTAGACCTTGATTCACCTTTAAACCTAATAATCAAACTTGAATACCACTCTTCTACTTGTAACCTACCTGTAGGTCTGTGTTTAGGCCTAAAACTTTCCCTTTTTAATGTTTGGTCTTCTTGATATAAAATTAAAAATGATGTAAGTATATGTAAAGGTGATTAATTATTTAATATATTCTCCAACATTCCATTGGGAATAAAACACTTTGAATACTCTCCTAATATCTTCACAATCCTTCCTTTAGACTCATATAGACCACTCTAGTTATGTTCTTGAACTAGCTTTAGGTGATTATTTGGAATTTTAGGATTTTAAAAATATTATAGGTATTTAATACTCTTATTAATCCTTATTATAACCTATTGGTATTCTTCTACCCATCACAATTATGCATTTTCTCAAATCTACCCATGACATGCCTATAGACGGTGGTTTGAGGATCTTGAATATTGGAATTAATGTTGCGGTCTTGTCATTTGATATAAATTCCATGATGTTTCTTTAGGATTTAAAGGATACATTAAGGTGAATTTACCACTTGTATATTTTCTTCATATGATCTTATATCCTTAAGGAAACACAAATCTTTAGGCTCAAACCTGTAACCTCACTTTCTTCTCACTCACAGACCTAATACTTGAAATTCTCCTTTAAGTATGATCATGGAAACATATATTAATTGGTCTTATATCACATGGACCTATAAATAATGTTTCAATATTAAATTTAATTACATGATCTTCCCAACATGACCCCTCATGCCTCTAAAAATGGTTTCTTATGTTAAAGCCTATAAATTAAAACCTTATAATAAGGTTACTTTATCATTTTATCTTATTGTCACCTTAAGGAGATCTAATGTGGATGGGAGAGACATAAAAAAATATATTAAACCTACTTATAATCACCTCCATTATATAAACATCATACATTCTCAACCTTTTGCCATTGTTCTTTATGATTATACCTCAAACCTACAACTTGCTCCAAAACAAATATTTCTTGCATCTTTGAGTTCACAAATTTGAACCAGATGATATGAATGGTGTAATATGGTTAAAATAATATTTTATTATCTCATTTAATTATTAATTTCCATCAATGAGTTCATAACTTTCCTAGAACCATTCAAAACTGACCCTATGTGAATGAAGAGTACATTATGACTGCCTAAACTTCTTAAATATTGTTCATAGAGGAGGATCCATTAATATGAAAACTATGTCCATATATTTTAATTTCATGAGGACCCATATCAACCAATTATATCTTTCCATCTAAATATCTCTCTCCTCTACACACCAAGTGAAAATCACTGACCATCATGAAGCCACTAAGGAAATCGATAGGAGAGAAAAAGAAGGTTTTCTATTTTTTGAGACTTATATCTCATCCAAATTCTTGGTTTTATTCTAATGGAGATATAATAGGACATTATAGGTTCCTTTATATGAAATTAACTCTTAAAACCTACAAATACCATTTGGGATACCTCTCTTTTACCATAAAAATTATCATATTACGCTTGGAGACCCTGCTAAAACATCATCAATAAAGTTTATCATACCTGTACGAATGTATGAAATGTTACAAGATCATTATCCAACTATTTAATTGTTATTCCTTATGATAATCCCTTTTTAAGGTTATAAATTATTAAGAAAAACCTTTAAAAAGGCTTATATCGTTGGATCTAAATATTGACACCTTTATGATAGTTATACAAAATAGGTGATTATGAGATGATGATGATATGTGTTGGATGAATCAATAAGTAACTTTAAATCTTAAAAAAAAAAATTAAATATCTTTAATAGGTCATGACATGAATAGAATAACATAAGACCAAAATAGGCCATCACCTTAAACTGTCAAAAATACCTTTAAAAACTTGTATAAGACATTCATTTAAACCACTTGGAAAAGGGGACCTAGTGCAAAAGTCAATTTTTTAATTAATCCCACAAATGGTATCCAAAATTGGATAACAATAGAATTAACTAATATCTCTTTATCTCCATTTATAATAGGCTATATATGATATCTTGTCACTATGCATGGTTTAACCAATGATCCTTGTATGCCTAGATGTATGATGGCTTAGCCACTTTCAAAAAGGGGTGCACTATACTTTTCAAGTAGTAATTTGAGTAAATCATAAAACTCATCATGTATCAATTCATTAATATCTATATCTTTTTACATATTAGCACATGTAGCAACATATCAATCCTTATAGAATTAGATTTCTCCTTGAATCTCCCTCACCTACTTCATGGTGTTATGTAACACTTATTTCTACTACTAAGCATCTAGATAATGAGTCATGTGAGGCACCTTGAATTTAAATTTTTTAGTGGGTAGGTTGGACATAGACTAGGACTAAGCAACACTTTATGTAGTAATTTTGACTTTGGGACCAGTCAAAGTAGCAGGGCATGGTCTCCATTGAGTATTTTCAATGCATATCATTTTGGCACCCTTTTAATTTCTCTCCTTCATGATGACAATATATATTTCTGTGCACTCATATATATGATGTTTATTTTTACAAAAATCATATGTAGGATACATTGGGAAATCATGTTGGTAGTGCTCTAGGGAACTGCACTTGTAAAAAATTCTTGGTGGAAAATGTCCAACTCCACATCCTCATCCATGACCATGATATTCTCCTCCATTATCTTGGTTATTATAAATATAAGTATAATGAGTATCACACACATGAACTTCATGGATTTAACTAATAATATGATAATAATTAGTATCATGAGTATATGCATCTCATATCTTATAATATGTAGATACCTTTGATTATGTGATATGTTGAAGTAAGGGTAATCTCTCACATCATACTCTTCTTAGAAAATTTCACAGAATGGATTCATCATGGAATGAATAATTTTTATAGGGAATTTACTTATATTATGGCCTTTATATTCATAGTCCACATACCATAAACCACTAAAAGTGTCATGAGCATTATGCATAGTGATCTTTTTTAACTAAGATTACATAACAACAATCTGAGCCTCCATGAAGGGAATAATCACAATGCCGATGATTCTAATGGATTGAATTTTAATTTTAACTTCTAAATCCTTTCATATGTTAGTGAAGTTTTTATGTGATAAGGTGCATTATACTGGAAGCAATAAGCCTCCTATGAACCACTAGACATGATGAGTGGCATTTATCTCAAAAGAAAGCTTATAGAGAGGCATCTTAAAATATTCATCATCCTTACACATGATCTTAGTTAATTATTTATTTATTTACTTCATGTAACTTATTATATACTATTTAAACTCTAATATGTAAAATTATTATATAAACACTACCTTTAGTTAATCATAATTCACCATAGCCTGTTGTGAATCAAACTTATGATACCACTTATGGATAAGGTGTAAAAGAGTGGTGGTAGATTATGTTTCATTTAATTTAGATGATGTAATGCCACATGATTACCAAATAATTTTACACTTGTGAACATGTTTCATGTAATTATCCACATCATGACTCAATAAAATGGAGTCCCATATCATAATACATGGTGGGTGAATGAGGGGTTGGAAACGGAGCTTGTTATGATGCAATTATTATACCTCTTGGACCTTATGGGGGATATACACCAATTATTATATCTCCTATAGATATTATGTCTAAAACACCAATGGTACCACCTCCTAAACCTCCTATAGTAATATAATAACCTAATGTGTTGGGCACTAAGGTAAGTTGGTACTGTACCCATTAGGTATGCTTGGTCTACTAGGCATTCCAAACTAGGCCATAGATCTATCTTTTAATAGAAAAGAAATAAATAATAAAATACTATCTTGGTCTCGGTCTATAAAAGTATATCTAAAAAGTTCAATTTCTAATTCTACACTATCTATATCCCAATTATGCACAAAAAAATCATCTAACTCAAGAACATGAACACACACTATGGGTGGGGAACTGGGCCTATCCAAATTGGGTTCTTTGATCACCACTACTTATCTTGTTTCTCCTATGAATTTTTATGCTATAATTAGGTGCATTCATATGGTGGGGGAGTCATATATATGTCATTAAATTTCCTTGAAAATGCTTACAACACTTCTTGAGTCCTCTTGTTCCCTCCTTGGATTGCTTCCACTCATAACCCTTCACTAAGATTCATTAGATTTATGTTTCTTCAACTCCCATTGATTAGATACCATATTGAATCAATAATATTGCATCAAAATGTGCCACTCATTTTCCACACTAACTATGATACTCATGAAAGAGATATTTTAACCATCCATGGAGAATATTTCAAGTCTATAATCCACTAAGAGATTCTTAATCTCTAGTGAAAAATGTCTAAGATATCTACTATAAAATTCTTAGAGGAAGTGAAACTAGGATTCCTATAGATATAAGTATTTTGAGACTATAAATAATCCAAATTTTAATTATTCAAATTTATACACCACCAAACATACACTACACACATTCAAGGCACTCCCAATTGTGCTAAAGCTAACTAATGATTTACTGACCTAACTATCTTTTGTCCATAGTTCCTCAATCAGTCTTACACATATGCCACAATCCAAGAATGAAGGTGAACATGTACTTATACAAATAAAACTTCATAAAATGAGTCAAAAATATGTTTTTCTACCCATGTGCATGTGTAAATTCATGGTTCAAGAAATGGTAATGCAAATTTATCTTCTACTCTAGTAACCCATCATTTAATATTCTCTAGAGATAGCCTTTCAAACATCTTCCACCATTACGAAGATAAGAACTATGAGTTCTAAAAACAAACAAAAAATTTTGGACTCTTTTATTGTAAACCTACATGTATTTTCCCTAATCGTATTCCTAAATAAATAAATGTTCTAATGTGATATTCCATTAACATTTCATGTAAGAATAATTTATTATGTTCTCACCTAAAGTATGTAACTTAATACTGGTTCTGATGGTTTTTGAAAAATCATTGATTAACATACTCATCCTTATTCCTATATATAACTTAGCTTACTTATTCAACACTTAGCTATCAAAATAAAAATAAGTTTACATAAAATGATAACAAATAGTATTAACCCCATTATTACCATAGATAAATGAACACAAATAATATGTTTTAGATTGAGCTAAAAATAGGTTTTGAAGGGGCCCCAAAACCCTGTAACAAAGAGTGAAAGAAAGAACGTCTAAGACCACAGGCCAAGCCTAAAAAACACTACAAGGAAGTAGAATAAACAGGTTTTAAATGGACCTGGAACCACCAGAGATACATCTGGTCAAAACCCAGGAAAATAGAGATCTGGTAATACATCAGTCGAAAGATAACAAAAAGAAAACAAAGATCAGTACCAGTTTCAAAACCAACAAGAAGGACCAGATTATTCATCCAATTCCAGTATCAAGTTCATGGCTTCTTTTCCTTTCAAAACTAATAATATGTTAACACAAGATTATTTCCATTATATTCATAAGTATATAAAATAATAATTATTCCAAAGTTACAATTATTACCAACTAATCATAACTCATCAACAACTATATACATTACATCAAGGAGGTATTTGTGCTTGGCTTACCCTGACCAATAATTTATAAAAGTAAATAGAAATAAAACGATTCACTAATGATCATAAAAAATTTTAATTATGGATTCCATTTATAATAAATTCCTATGGACCATAGCCTATCTACCCCTATAGTCTCTCTCAATGCTATATCCTTGTTGTTCAGTGCCTATCTTCCCTAGACTGGTGTTAGATTCACACTTGACTTAGCATTTTCTTTCATCCCAATAAATTTTTCCATAATTATCTCCACTTTTCAAGCTCTCCCCAATATTTTTCTAATATTTGAGACCTTCATTATTGCGTTATCCATTTAACATGCATATTTAGTCAACATGACTTGCTTCTTACATGGCATAGACTCTCCTACCATGGTATTATGCACCATAATCTTCTATTCCATGCCTCTTAGTGCCTCTTGTTACCAAAAAGTACAAATCCAAAGTAGTATTCAAAATTTGGGGCCCAACATGGGATCACTATGCACATCCATTTTTATTATACATTTTCTACTCTTGTATTGCCATCATGTAGTTTACCTTTATTTTAAGTACCCTTGTTAATGGAATCTTAGATTTTCCCCACTTACACTATTTCATTGATTTCACTATGCATTCAACTAATTATTTGAGAAAATAAATAATTAAACATATTTATATTCAATGTGGTAATATGATTCCAACTACCTAAAGTGTTTAAATTGAGAACACAATTTCCAAAACATTTGGTCAAACATTTGTTATTTTTTTTCTACATAACCTATAGACAATGTTCTAGTTGCTAGTATAGTTTCCCCACTAATAAATTATTAACATAATATTTCCATTTATGTGATACCTATGGTTATTATTCCCGTGAATTAACCCAAAATAAGTGCCATTATTAAATCAATTGTTTCTACACATCCTTGGTTTGATGTTAACATGCAAAAATATTCATTTATTTTAATGCAAAATATCCCATGTGTATTTAGACCCTCAAATTATATGAAAAAGGGGAAAATACTTACATAATTGAAACCCTATTTACATCATTAAATAATTAAAATAACTATGGATACTTACATTTCATGTACTTTACCCATTTCACAAGCAATACCATCACCTTCCACATCCATATCCATAGTCACACAAAGGTAAGTTTCACAAAAATATTAGATTGTCTCTAAAAATGGATAAAACACAAATCCCTACTATATATTATGGATATCTTGATATAAAATTGAATTTAGGTAAAAATACTAATAAGTTTAAAATGGGAATGAATTTTACTCAAGATCATAACCCAATGTTATAAGCGATAAGAAGAAGAATTATTTTTAGTAACTACGAAAAGAAAGAGGACTGGTGAAGAAGAATTTGTAGGGGACCTCATATTAGTTATGAGGGATTATAAAAAGATGAAATAAATGTTATGAAAGATATGTAGAGACAATTAAGAAGCCTTGAATCTTAAGTCAAGATTAAGTTCCCTCAAGATTTTGGTTGGTAAGTTAGAGACTATTTTTTAATATTTATTTTAGTCATTGATAAAGGTTACTAAAACTTGGTCTAAGAGTGATATAAAACATAAAAATTCTCAATTTTACTTATATCAAGATATTAATATAGATAACATTTTTATAAACATGGGTATGGTGGTGAAAAAGGGTATGTTTCCTTGGTTAAAATTGATGACTTTGTTTGATATCAATATGTCAAACATTTATTTTGCACATTAGGACCTATTTAGAGAATTGGTTAAGAGATATAAAAGAAATAATATACCCTATAAATGAATGTAAACATAATATTCTATCTAAATTAAAATAAATAAATATACCCATATCGTTCACTTAGGACAATAAAATTATTAACACCAACAAGTTTGGGGTATATATAAACATGTTTAAAATGGAATTCAAGAGAAAATTTGATAATTAAAACTGATATGGAGCTCAATAAGTCATCAATTTGGTAAAATATAGAATATATATTATATAAAATAATAGTGATGTTAAGGACAAATTAAAGACTCCATTGGAAAATAATGTAAAATTATTGACATGTGGAGAGATCTTGTTTCACACTCAGATAATTATTATTTCCAAAATTTATCATGATGTCAAGTTGATTACCCATGCTCTAGAGGAACTATAAGGCCAAAATTAGTTATCCAATTATAAGTCATGATGACTTGGAAGGAATGAGGATATTATAAACCATATGTCCAATGAATATTAAAAGATTATTTTTTATGTTATCTTAGTGCTTTATTTGGTAATGGTTTTAATTTGGTTATATGTATTTTTATTGATTCTCAAATACTTTGTATTTTTGTGATGGGGTGGTGCCCATATCTTATATAAACTTTTATTGTAAATTATTTGAAGGATAAATATTTTATGTGAAGCATTAACAACTTTGAAATATCTTAGGATTTTTGTGAGTTCTATTATGTTTATGCTTTCTAAAATTTTAGTATTATAATTTTAGATGTTTGAATATTATTTTGATCATTATACAAATTTTAGTTTCTCATGAAAATTAAGTCAATTTGAGTGATTAGATAATTTAACTACTTTTCATAATAAACTTTATTTCTATTTGATTATTTTGGATTAATCTAATACTATTTAACAATTATTTATGGTAATATATTTGTGTAGGTAATATTATGGAAATTACATTTGCAAATAATTATTCTTTAGTATATTTGTCATGTTTTTCATAGTCTGAGTGCATGTTAAAATATGTAACATAAATGAAATTAAAAATGAATTCAGATAGTGATCAATCTAAATGAAAAATATCTTAGTGAAATCTTGTAAAGATTCATTTCATCCCCACTCTACCCCATTTTTTATATTTTCTTCCATTAGATTAACACTCATTATTAATATAAATTTTAGTTTAATATTTATAGATTGAAATTAATGGTATTTACAATGGAGTGGAATGAATTTCAAGAAATATTTATTCAAGTGTGGTAGCATTCACATTGTTTCACAAAACTATTCCTAACAAACTACATAGGAGAGTATAATAATGCAACTCATTCCCTAGGTTACCTTTGATATCCTTAAAAAAGGGGTTTAATCCAATAATATGTGATGTGCATTAAATCCACATCAACACACTATTAATATTGTCATTTGAAATTTCACCAAATGAGTAGATGGGACAAGCTTCTCCTTATTCAAGTGAGACAATGGAACCACCTCAGGGTTGTGGGTATCCCTATTGGGAGGTGGATCTCTAGGTTAGGGGCCAGCTCCCCTTAATTCATCACTTGAGTTCATATCCTACTTCTAACACTTTGGGGGTTGAAAAGGGTTAAGAATAACATTAAAATTAATTCTAATAAATAAGAGGTGATACACCAAATTTTTTATCTACTCACACTCCTTTACATGCACTTGAAACCAAGAACAAGTGACATAGACACTTCACTTCAACATCAACTCTCTCTCTCTCTCTCACACATCAATGATTTAACATGTGGTCTTAGAGATATCATAGGTTAGGAATAATTATGAAATATGAATTATAATAAACTCTATTAAATGAGATATTCACTATACCCAAAACTTCACTTGACACTTCTTTTTTACTTTCAAGAAAAAGATCATAACACACTAGGTACTAATAGGCATAACATATGAAGGTAAATAGACATCACACTTGCACAAGGCTAAAAACTATCATGTACACTTAGTGAAATATTTGAATGAGGTGAAATTAATTATCTTTATTTATTCAAGGCAAAAATTTCATAGGGCTTCATCATACCCAAGTGGAGAGATGCATACAATATCCAAAAAGGCTCAATTTATAGAAGAAATGGGAAGAGATAGGGAAGGGGAGTCCAAGAGTCACTTAGACATGTGTCAACTTTATTAAATTAGTTAAAAATGAATGAGAGAGAGATATGGGGTGATTTATAAATTTCAATATTTAAAAATGTCATTTGGAATCATTTATGACCTGAAAAATGTTTTAAAAACTCCTTTCCATGCACAAAAAACTACCCTTGACAATTGGCCTTCCTAAACTACCTTGTAACTAAAAATAATAAAGTTTGATGATGGTTATGATTAGTAGGGGTTACTATCAAGTCCTTTCATGCATTGGAGAGTCTCTTGATCATCCCTATCATTCTATCTATGCACCATCATGAAAGATAGTCTCAAAATAACCATTTTTCTACACCTCTCACACTTGGCACCAAAAATATTCTAATTTTTAAAAATGATCTATGAACATGGAGTGATGACACTTTTAAAATGTTTTCATAGTATTAGTTTCATCAAATAGGCCTCCCAAATGAAGTTTCACCTTTTTTTCCAAATGTTCACTACTTGTTCCCTATGATTGGCCAAAATGAGAGAGATATAAAACAAACTTATGAGGTAATATAGATCAAAAAATGAGTATGTGAACCTATATAAAGTCCTAAAAATTATCCCAAAAGTGATTTGGTCTCTTGAAAATCTTTCATGCCTATAAAACATAAAAAATGGTCAAAATAAGACATGGTTGACCCCTTCCATATAGGTGTGATGCATAAAATTTTCATGTGGATAATCCTTGGAGATTCATATACATCATACAAGTGTTTTCATCACCTTTTACCTACAATTGGATTCTCAAATTGTCTCATCTTCCCAATCAGGGCTCTTAAGATGGTTTGTAAGGGTTTTAGAGGGGTTTCTATTATTAACCTTTATTCATAAAGGTTACACATTATAATCATCTATAAATTAAACACATGTCTTATTAATTACCCCCTATAACTTCTCTAAATACCTCAGGGTCCCATGCAAAGGTATATGAAAGTTCCAAGCACTTGAAGGTGACCATTCGAGTCATTTTTGAATAATTAGCAAGGTTTGAGCACATTCTAATCCAAATGATGTATTCCTAGTGGAAATACTACAATAAAAGGTTATAAAACCTTTTAATATTCCATATAAACATTATTTCATCATTATAATGTCTCCCTTGAATATATAAATGAAGTTGACCCCTGCTTGGGAAACATGCTTATACCTTGCCAACTAGGTCTACTTGTACCTTAGACTCAAAATGGATCTTAAATGGATTAATTTTACTAAAAATTTCTCAAACATATCTAATACTCCCTTTAAATCATTAATTAGTTAAGTGGAAATCATGAACAAGGAAAAAAATACACATGACCTTCAACTAGGCCTTTAGGTATAAGGGCTTCCCTCACACATGATTGTAACCCTCCATAGTTAGGGAATTTTGATTACTTATAAGACCTATATAAATGTGTTTTATGTCTGCAAGGATTTTTTATAGCTTATCCAACATTAACTTGGTCCTTTATTGCCTTCTGGTTCATCATTTCACCATTTTCCCTTCAAACTATCTCCTTATGCATGGCAAAACTACCCTTGGTCTGAGAAAAAATAAAGAGGGTTTTCACTATTATATTTTTAAAATTTATGATTTTATCACCCTCTCAATTCCCAATTTTTTATCTTATAACTCTTCCATTTTACCCTCCACCTCTTCAAATTCCCAAGGCAAACTTTATGAAGAAGGTAAATTGTGAAGGTAGGCAGGGTATAGGTTGCATTAGGAGGTTTAATGGATTGCCTTGAGCTTGGTTAGGAAATTTAGGGATAATAAATTATTACCATGATGTATTTAAACTATATTTATTATACTTTCCCCTTAAACACCTTCTTATCCCATTGGAAACCTAGACTAGGCCTCATGTTTTAATTGGGATTGGGTTACTTTGATTGTATCTAGAGTTTGCACACCACAAAAATAGGATTAGAAAGTGTTTTAAATAATTTTTAGGGTCTTTTGGGTCACCCTTAACCTTTTACAAGTCATAATCAATCAACCCCATCTCATTTGGCATAAGAAAGACCTATTTTTAGCTCACTACATGTTTGAGTCAGTACAAGCCTGTATGTTGTCAAGTGGGGTCATTTGAGACTTGGTTTATGCTTTTGAACCTCCTTTCCATGAATCATAAGTCATAATACCATCCTAATTTTATAATTTCCTTTGGAACCATTAATATATCATCATTTCACACTTAATTCCCTAACTAATACCCCTTTAACTTGATTGTCATAGTCATTATTTTGCCCCTATAGGTGTGTCCTTAGCATGATTTGGGCCTAGTAATGTTGTATAGGAGATAATCCTGCTATCCATAAGGTCACCCATTATTAATTTAAATGTAATCCAATTTAATGACTCCAAACAAATTTCTAAGATTCAAACCTTCACCTTACTAACTATGTTAGCCATATGACTGTGTTTATGCATTTTAAACCTACCTATAGGTTACTTTGGTGACAAATAGACTTGGTCATGGTTTCCATGATGGCATAGAGGTAGTTTTTTAAATTAAAAACCATAACCCTCTTCATATTGATCATACCTACACTTGTTTCACATACTCTAATCCTTTTTGCCTGTAGGTGTACTCTCACAGGCCTATTCTACGGACAGAGGGGGTTATGTGGGGGGTGAAGAAATAAATTTTTACCTTTTCCCTATCATTTTGGCTCAAGATTAAAACTTTAATAATTTATAAACACTCATACTTGGGGAAATACTTCATTTTAAAATTTTATAAATAGAGGTTACCCTTTTGATCTTAGACCTGTAGATGTCACTAAAACTTTTTAGTGATTTTTGGCCATTTTTTAGGTGCTCAAATTCCATCTTTCACTTACATTTTACCTCTCAAAATTTTAATAGTTTTTTTAGGTAGATAGGGCTTTCAAGTTATCCAAATTGGATGCCTAGATCACCTTTCAAGTGTATTTAGTGAGGTCCTTAACAACATCCAAGGCCACTATTTGCAACTTTTAGGTACTGTGAGCCCAAGATAGTCAACTCATCCTCTTGAAGGAAAATTCTAACTTGAATATCATTTTCACCTTCATGGAATGAAATATAAGACCCTTTGAGCATAATAAATCCTAAAACTGAATTCTACCATTTTTTTAGTTAATATATTGATATATTTAATCAAAATATATATTTTATCATGTTATCAAATTATGAATTATAATTTCATTCTAATTTTTATTAAAGATAATTAGTCAATTAAAAATTAATCTAGTTTTTTTATTGTTGAAAGTGTTCAAAAACATATTATATTTCATCACATACTAGGAATGAATCAAAATTATGGAATGAAAGATTAAAAGATGTTAATTTTAGAGTTAATTTATAGTGATGTTACATGACCCCTTTAAATTATAACTTTTAATGGTTTTTTTATATGTTTTTTCTTTTATATATTATCATACTAGAATGATTTGGTAATTTTTAATTAATTTTTTTTAAAATGTTGTCTAAATTCAAATAATTTAAAGTTGTTGAAAATGATTCTAATTTTTATATTAATAGATTAAGATCTGATAATTATGGTGAATATATTAATAAACTATTTTATTTTATTTCATATTAGTTGTGGCATTCAAAGGAAATTAACAACTCTCTATTCACCACAATAAAATGGCATTTTTAAAATGAAAAACCACACCATTGTTGAAATGGCTAGAACAATATTGATATCTATAAATGTTCCTAAGTTCTTATGGGCTAAATCCATGAATATTATTTTTCATATTATAAATAGAGTCCCTACTAAAGCTTTGTATATTTTTAAACCTTTATAAACTTGGTCTAACAAGATACCCAATTTGCTTCATTTTACGATATTAGGCAGTCTACCTTCCATATTTGTTCCTAAATTAAAATAAAGAAACTTCAGCCTACCTCCTATTATTTCATTTTTGTAGGTTAAGATTTTTAAAAAAATGATTAAGAGTGTATGATCTATATAACAGATAAATCATTGTGAATATGAATATTTTTATCCTTGAAAAATATTTTTGTGGAACCTCCTCAATGTTCTTCTTTTGATGAACTTGACTGTCATATTTCTTATTATAAAGAAATAGATGGCTAATATTAAGTTGATTTAAGTTTGGATAACTTATAATCTGAGGAACCTTATAAATTTAATGTTCAATCTAAAATACATAAATAGGTTGGATCCCTAATCTAGTCTTCTAGTCTTGATCATATTAATAAATTTATTAGGAGTCAACATTATTATCATGATTTAATAACTATGTATGAATGTGAACTTCAATATTTTTTAGGAAGTCATTCAAGATTATATATGGAAATTTGTTATGCAAGCTGAGTATAATATGTTAATTAAAAATTAGATTTTGGATCTTATTTTGCCTCCACCTAAAAGGCATATTATTGGTTGTAGTTGAGTTTATAAAATAAAATGTAATTTAATTGGTAAAATTGAAAAATTTAAACCAAAATTTTTTGCTCATGTTTTTATTCAAAGACCCAAGATTGAGTATATTGAAACCTTTATTACTACGGTAAAAATCAGTACCGTTCGATTACTTATTACTCTCACAATTCATAATGGTTGAATCATACACTAGATGGATGTTAAAAATATCTTCCTAAATGGTGATTTATAATAATAAATGTATATGTCTCAACCTAAATATTTCATTGAATCTAAATAAAATATATATTTTTGTAAGTTAAAAAAATCACTTTATGTTTTAAAACAAGTTATTTAGGCATGGTATTCTAAAATCACTAGTTATTTTAATGAATTAAGTTTCTCTAACTATTATTTTGACAATGACCTCTTTACTAATGTTAAAATTGGTCATTTAATCTTAAACAAAAAACATTATTTTTGTAAGTTAAAAAAATTGCTTTATGTTTCAAAACAAGCTCTCTAAGCTTGGTATTCTAAAATCACTAGTTATTTTAAAAATATAAGTTTCTCTAATTATTATTCTGATAACTATATTTTTGTTAATGTTAAAAATGGTCATTTAATATTAATTGTTGTATATGTTGATGATCTTCTTATTATTGACTATCTAATTAGTTTAATTCTTAAATATAAAGTAAACTAAGTCAGACTTTTGAAATGATTGATATAAACATTCTTCGTCATTTTTAAAGAATGACTATATTTCAGGATAAAAATATAATTTTTGTATCACAAACCTAGTATGCACATATGCTTCACTATAAGCCTAAATATACATGTATTTAAGTTTTTGTTAATCTTGATCCAAAACCTACGTGTGACAAATCTAACTTCACACTTTAAAAATATCTTACTGGTAGTTTGATTTATCTAAAAATTACTAGGTCATATATTTTATATGTTGGTGTTACTTCTAGATTCATGCAAAATCCATATTTGGATAATCAAAAATTAGATAAACAAATACTTTGGTATATCAAAGGAACCATAAATCTTGGTTTATTTTATTATTATTATAATGATAATGATAATTTATATGGTTATTGTGATGTTGACCATTTTTGTGATACTATAGATCAAAAATATACTTGTGTGTGTGTGTGTGTGTGTGTGTTTGTGTGTTTAATTTTGGTGTAGGTTCTATCACTTGGAACAAAAAAATCAATGTACTATTTATATCCAAGATATTCCTGACCTCAATAATCTTTTTTATCTTGTTATTTAAGAATAACAAGTGATGTACAATTTTGATTCTAAATATAATGCCAATCAAGTATTTGCCACACTCAATCCTATTTTTTAAAATAATATAAACCAAAAGTCTAACCCTAATTATACTAATAAAAAAATGTGAACAAGAAATCCACTAATAAGAATCATAAAGTTAAATTTAATAGGAATTATAATATGTGGTAAATTTGATCATACAAGAGAATATTTTTATTTAAAAAATAAAGTTCTTAATAGAATATACAAAATTAAAAAATGGAAGAAATATAATTAAAATTATTATAATAATAAAAAACATAATGAGAACAACAAACATGAACAAAATTTTAGTGTTATTTATTTATATGTTGCCTTGTTTACTTCTCATGAAAATGAATGGATTTTAGATAGTGATGTATCGCATCATATGAATTGTTTATCTAAAATTTTATTTGATAGTAGAGATATTTCTAAAAATATTTATTTAGGATATTCATTTTTAAATACTACTAAGCAAGGAAAAATTAAATTTATAAATATTATTATTAAAGATGTTTTTTATGTACCTATACTTAAAATATGTTATCATGTTCTCAACTTATGAATTATAATTTCATTGTAATTTAGATTAAATATATTTTATCTATTACAAATCAATCTATTTTTTTCATTACTAAAAGTGTTCAATAACATGTCATATTTCATGACATATTGGGAATGAATCAAAATTATGGAATTAAATATTAGAACATGTTAATTTTAGAGTTAATTCATAGTGATGTTAGATGACCCCTTTAAATTGTAACTTTTAATGTTTTTTATATGTTGTTACTCTTTTATATTATCATACTATAATGATTTGGAAGTTTTTAATTAAGAAAAAATTTAAAATGTTGTCTAAATTTAAAGAATTTAAAGTTGTTGAAAATGATTCTAATTTTTATATTAAGAGATTAAGATCTGATGATTATGGTGAATATATTACTAAATTATTTTATTTTATTTTGTATTAGTTGTGGTATTCAAATTAAATTAACAACTCCCTATTTCCCACAACAAAATGGTATTTTTAAAATGAAAATTTGCACCATTATTGAAATGTCTAAAACAATGTTGCTTTCTATATATATTCCTAAGTTCTTATGGGCTAAAGCCATGAATATTATTATTCATATTATAAATAGAGTCCCTACTAAATCTTCTTATATTTTTAAATATTTATAAATCTAGTCTAATAAGAAACCCAATGTGGCTCATTTTAGGATATTGGGTAGTCTAGCTTCCATCTTTATTCCTAAAGTAAAATAAAAAAACCTGATCCTACCTCCTATTCTTGAATTTTTTTTGGTTAAGTTAAAACTAAATGATTAAGAGTGTACGATCTATCTAAAAGACAAATCATTAAGAATATGAATGTTTTTATCCTTAAAAAATATTTTTGTGAGATTTTTGTGGAACCTCCTCAATGTTCTTATTTTGATGAACTTGAATCTTATGTTTCTTCTTATGAAGAAATAGATGGCTGAGATGAAGTTGATTTAAGTTTGGATAACTTAGAATCTGAGGAACCTTATGAATTTAATGTTCAATCTAGAAGGCATAAATAGATTGAATCCCTGATATAGTTTTCTCATCTTGATAATATTAATAAATTTACTAGGAGTCAACATTATTATCATGATTTAGTAACTATGTATGAGTGTGAACCTTAATATTTTGTGGAATCTATTCAATATGATATATGTAAAATTGCTATACAAGTTGATTATAATATGTTAATTAAAAATTAGATTTTGGATCTTGTTCTTCTTCCATCTAAAAGGCATATTATTAGTTGTAGGTGACTTTATAAAATAAAATATACTTTAATTGATAAAATCAAAAAATTTAAAACAATATTAGTTTCACATGGTTTTACTCAAAGACCTAAGTGTTAGCTATACAGATAGAACCCTACTTGAAGGCTTGGTATATTTAGCTCTAAAACCTTCACACCTGGACTAATATTAGAATGATATCAATTGTGTGACACCTAAACTCATATTAGACCTCTAGATTTTATTGAGGCTAGCTCTTTTAATGTATCACTTAACACTTCTTACTAAACTACTAATCATTGGGATGAAAATGTGAAGAAGGAAACTAAGAAGGAAATGCTTCTTTAATATTGGTGATACACTTATATTACTAGTTCATCCACTTAATTGGAGCTCCTAAAATAATGATTATATAAGAAAAGATTGAATCTATAACTCTAATTGAATTTTATGCATCAATATTTCATGAAGAGGTTTTATCTGGTGATCAAAGCTTGAGGGAAATGATGGAATAGGCCTCATTCAATGAACTAAATGGACACTTATATCTACTATAAGTTCAACCAAAAGACATAAAACATTGAACATGATCTACATAATCTAACAAAGTAGTAGCTAGGTAAGAATCAAGACTTGACAAGGGAGAATGATCTACCACATATGCATATCAACTAACATAAATACACTATACCAACATAATGAAATCTAAAATAGTCATTTTATTTATCTAAAAAGGTTATAAAATTCAATATTGGTAGAATCTGGTCTTGTCAAGAGAGCGATGGATCCTAAAAAATGGATAATCAAACATATATAGTGAAATCATAGAAAAGCAAAGATATTGTAATTGGAAAGAGAAGAGGAGATCAAATCCATATGAACTCTAGTCCAATATGAGTTCCAAAATGATAACAAAGTCTTGAATCAATATTCCTTTGTCTTTCTTTCTTAGATGAAGTTTCACTTTGGTGTTGAAAAAGGAGTGGTGAGCCCATCTTTGATAACGCAATCTTCCTTTGCATGAAATGATACAAAAAAAATTACATGGTTTAACTCCACTTTAAATTATTTGAAGCTAAGATGGAACACGAAACAATACTTCTTGCATGAGATGACATGGAATTAGATAACTAGTATGGATTAGTCAACTCCCTTTGAACTGAACATGCTTGAAGTGGCACTTGAATATTGAAAATATTCATGAATATTTATGTGAATATAAGATATGTGGCATTAAAACTCATTTTTAACTCCTTGATCTTATCTCTCAATGCCAAACTCAAACTTGACACTTGATCAATTAGGCCTACTAAGCCAAAAATGCCTAAAAGCCAAACTGAGCTCTTGAACTCCATGGAACCTACAACAAGACACCATGAAACCTGAAAAAAATGTAATTATACCTAGAACAACTTCTCTCATCACAAGATATGTGACTTTTATGAGAAAACTCTCACCATTCAGTCAACAGGGTTGATTAGGCCAATTTTACTCTATTTTCCTGCAGACTTGACATTTTGATTGAGTTGTTAGGATAAACTCTAAGATTATTTCTGATCAAATTAAGGTTTTAATATGAATAAAAATTCTTAGTATTTAAGATCCATTTATTAAATTTTGTTGAACTATCTAGTACTTAATTTTACATGTTTTTTTCCAAAAAAACATATTTTTTACCCTGATCCTTATATCCCCTTATGTAAAATTAGAATTTATGGAATAATTTATATGTTTAATTTATGTTTGAAATTTTTTCAATATGATCCATGGTGATTTTATGGTAATAAAATCAACTTTTCACAAAACTAGTTTTTTGAGGGTTTAGGAGGGTTTTAAATCTGAATCTTTAAAAAGATTATTAATGAAGTAAAGACCTAAAAGTATAAAAATATTTCCATTTATGTGTATAAAAATTACCCCCATAACATCCTTGAAAATATTTTACTCCCATGTAAAAGATATGAAAAGTTATCATGTGGAGGAAAACTACCTGCAGGGTTTTGCGTACATTTTGGGCTGGCTATGCTCTTAATAATTGTTCATAAATCACATCCCATAAACTAAACTTAATTTTTCATTAATTATAATTATATATTGGTGACCAAAACATGCTAAGATATTTTGACCAAAATACTCATGTGATGAAAGATATGAGCATCTAAATAACAGGCTTAAAAGGGTACTTGGAATTATAAAAAGTGAAAAACTTCACTAGGATGAAATAAATATTCCCCTACTTCAAAATTACTTAAAAAATCATCATAGTGTCTATAAAATGCTATCAAAACACTCTTAACAATCCAATTTTCTTGAAAATTAAAAAATAATGCCTTTTTGGCCTATATGCATGTTACTTATAAGTTCATGTATGAGCATGGTTTGCATGAAATTTAAATTTTTGACTCAATTTAAAAGTATTATTATGATTTAAAACATCATCCCATTATTTTCAAACTTTCACCTATGCTTAAAAACCTTTGTGGCACTCTAGAATGATTCATGTTCCACTGTTGATCTCCAACAAACATGCTGAGGATTGTGACAAAATAGTGAGTATATCCATTTGTATAATGGGAATTAAAATTTATTATAAGGGTATAAAATTCATTATTACCTTTTTTACAAAATTTCAAGTCCTAACTCCACATCTAGCTCCTAGAATCCTCAATTTCCCTTCGAATTTGCTCCATATGCATGGACTATAACATAAATGATTGTGTTTTAGATGTTTTAAAAAATTTTAATGATATATTTAGGTTTTAAAGGTAAAAAAAATCTTAATATGTTTCAATATTGTCCTCAATAACTTTTAAAATTCCTCTACCCCTATTTTCAAGCATGTTTAAACCTCTTAAACAAGGCATATATGCTTCTCAAATGACTATGTTTTTAATGTTAGTAGGTTGTTTATGTAGTTTGAGGATATTTAGTGGATAATACATCAAATTTATGTGATTAAAGTCCATTTATATCAAATTAATTTCCTCCACACATCTCCTTGTAGCCATTTGACTCCAAACCAAGCCATATAAGTCTTTACTTGTGCATAGTCCATACAATGGCTTAAGTATTTCACTCCCTTGAGGTTGGTATTATTCCTTAACCACAAATAAAATTAGTCACTGAAAAATTATCACTATTTTAATGTCTTATTTTCATTTAATATGACTTTTAGAAACTATTAACCCTCAAGTTATATGAAATAGTTTAGGAGGTGACTATATGTTAAGAGACTGTAGGGGTGAAGGATAATTATACTTGATTATGTTCATGTAATTTATGATGACAATTACTATTATTTATGTTGGAAATAACTAATTTATTATTTAAAAAACCTCTCAACAAATCTAACCTTCTTTTACCATGTGTATGAACTTGATACAAGCTTAAGGAAAAAACTCATATCCTTATCATAGTTGTAACATGGTGTTTAAGGATAAAACTGCCATATATACTTTTTTGGAATGTCATTTTCATGTCATTTTAGTCATTTTTATTTAAAGATAACCATCACAAAATTTTAAAACTTCATGAAACCTTTCGTGTACCATTATCCCTCAGGAAACTCTTCAAGACTATGGTGAGTATGTTCCTAGGCTCATTATGAACCCTATACAGATGTAGGGACTATAATAGGGTTTTGAGATAGATTATAATCTCATCTCCATAACATGTATGAGCATGGTTTTCATTAAATTTAGATTTTTGACACTCTTTAAAAGTATTATTATGATTTAAAACATCATCCCATTATTTTTGAACTTTCACCTATGCTTAAAAACCTCTGTGGCATTATAGAATGATTCATGTTCCATTGTTGATCTCCAACAGACATGCTAAGGATTGTGACAAAATATAGAGCATATACATTTGTATAAATGGAATTAAAATTCATTATAAGTTTATAAAACTCATTATTACCTTTTTTACAAAATTTCAAGTCTTAACTCCACATGTAGCTCTTAGAATCCTCAGTTTCCCTTCGAATTTGCTCCATATGCATGGACTATAACATAAATGATTGTGTTTTGGATGTTTAAAAAAAATTTCATGATATTTTTAGGTTTTAAAGTTCAAAAAAATCTTAATATGGTGTAATATTCACCTCAATAACTTTTGAAATTCCTCTACCCCTATTTTCAAGCATGTTTAAACCTCTTAAACAAGGCAAATATGCTTCTCAAATGACTATGTTTTTAATTTTAGTAGGTTTTTATGTAGTTTGAGAATATTTTTTTTTTAATACATATATTTTATGTGATTAAAATCCATTTATATCAAATAAATTTCCTCCACACATCTCCTTGTAGCCATTTGACTCCAAACCAAGCTATATGTCTTTACTTGTGCATAGTCCATACAATGGCCTAAGTATTTCACTCCCTTGATGTTGGTATTATTCCTTAACCACAAAAAAAAGTAATCATTGAACACTTATCATTATTTTTATGTCTTATTTTCATTTAATATGACTTTGAGAAACTATTAACCCTCAAGTTACATGAAATACTCTAGGAGCTGACTATATGTTAAGAGACTGTAGGGGTGAAGGATAATTCTACTTGATTATGTTCATGTAATTTGTGATGAAAATTATTATTATTGATATTTGAAATAACTCATTTATTATTTAAACAACCTCTCAAACAATCTAACCTTCTTTGACCACGAGAATGAACTTGATACAAGATTAAGGAAAAAACGCATATCCTTATCATAGTTGTAACATGGTGTTTAAGGATGAAACTACCATATATAATTTTTTAGAATGTCATTTTCATGTCAATTTAGTCCTATTTATTTATATATAACCATTATAACCTTTTACAACTTCATGAAACCTTTGGTGTACCATTAGCCCTCAGGAAACTCTTCAAGACTATGGTGACTATGTTCCTAGGCTCTTTATGAACCCTATTAAAATGTAGGGACTATAATAGGGTTTTGAGATAACTTATAATCTCCTATCCACTAATGTAAGTCTTAAAACATCAAAGAGTTTTGTGATATTGAAATTAATATCATAATATTAATTCATAATTCTTAAGTTTCCATCTACAATATCACCTACTTGGGTGTAGGTTTCCTCCAATGATAGTTGTAGGGTGACTGAGTATGTGTGAAATCATGTAATTTTTCCATTTGATAACTTATACATTAACCTTTATGGGTTAAAATTTACCATTTATATTTGTTTCAAAATCCCTATCTTTAAAATACCCTATAGATGACAATAGGCTTGTCAAAGTATGGCTATTGGTTAACATTGTGCTCTACTAGAGAGGGATATGACTATACCTTTTCACCTAATGACTCATAAAGTTATTTAAAAACTTGAACTATCCCCTTAGTGTTACAACATTATAAAATTCAGATTTTCCTTATTATGCATAGATCCTTATTAGCAGTTTCCTACTTGTATCATTAGTTATACAGATTGTAGGCTCTATATAAGTTGTAGGAGTCCATCATAGTGGTTGTAGATGATTTTGGGGTTGTAAGTACACATTATCCTCAAATTCATACTTTAATTTTATAATATACCAAAAAATATTCCTTCTTTCATAAGGTCATTACCTATCATATCCATGTATTGGAACTTCAAACCCTCCCACCTTGGCTCCAAGAGTTCTTGGAGGATGCCTTGAGGGAACTGTAGGTGCTCTTTGATGGATAATATGTGTATGGATTAATATTTATGTGACCTTAAAGAAGGATATGCACCTAATTTCATCTTTGATACTCTTCTTAATTGTGCACAATGAAGGTCATTACATTTTAGAGTGAAACCCACTATCATTTTGGATTGATGCATACCATGAGCTCGTTGTATAGACTATCAATTGTAAAATGATTCAGGAGTCCATTATGTATGGTTATGACCCCTACTCTAGTCCATCATATGTTTATTGAGACTAATATTATTCATCACTACAACCATGAATGCAATCATTTCAATATTGATGCCCTTAAAACTCATATGACTTCATTAAACTATCTTGACTATATGTACCTACTATAGGTGGTCATATTCTAGTGCCATGGTGTCAAAAATAAAGGTCCAATTCCCTTCTCCCACCTCTTCATATTGATGAATTTTTTACTCCCATTAAAAATTTTGGAAGGTCTCTCTCCTTTTAAAAACTCATTGACCCTTATATCCACACTTGATTGTACAACCCTACTGATTGGCTCTTTTGGTGACTGTATTTGATATTTTGACTACCTATATACCCCTTCATCATGATTTTTATTAGTATTAAATGATGGTACCATATAATTAAGAATGGTTGATTGTGGTAGGGATGAATTATGGTATAAATACATGGGTAATCATGAAAGGAGGGTATAGAGAGACAAAAACATAGTGGAAAATGGCATTGCTAGATAATGGTAGGGAGAGGCTTGAATGGTGGTGAAAAGGAGCATGGAGGAGCATGATAACATCAATTTAAGGATTATAATACAACCAAAAACATCTAAAAATCATACCATAAAAATTTATAGGGCATTATAGGAATGTAAGAGGGTGAATTTGAAACATGGTTTTCTCCAAAAACCTTAAATTTTGCAAAGTTTCCTTAACTTATGATAAATAAGCTCTATTGAGACACCTTTATGCATGGATATGGGAATTATTATCCATGAAACAAAAATAAAATATAAATATTATGCCTATAAACCATTAAAAACTTGATGTAAACCGTGCAAAACACAGATTTCTTGAAAATTTGAGGCTAACTTTCTCATCAAGGACTATACAATTCACCTTTGAATCTCATACTACTTTTTATTTGACTAGATGAATTTGTGAATTTTTTTGGACCTCAAATTTCATGAATAAAAAATTTATAAGGCCATGGAAAGGTATATAAATTCCCCAATATCATGGAATAATTTGATTTGCCTTAAAATTTTGCTGAAGTGAGGAGAAAGTGGAGAAAATTGATTGCCTTTCTAGTTTTAAGTTAACATATATTTACCTATATTCAAATAAATGGTTCATGAGCCTAGAGATTAAAACTTATAAATCAATTATACCATTAATAATCCCTTTGGTTATACTTTCTTCACCTCAAATTTTACACCTATACTTTCCTCCAACAGTTCATACCATTAGAAAACCTATAGGTAGGTCCCTTTGTGCAAACTAGGCAAGTGCTAATAGAAGACTAGTTTAGGGTCTGTATGGGAATTAAAATCCATTAAACTCATGAAGAATCCTATATATTCTCTTTAATTTTTCTCCCTTTCTCTTTATTATATGGAAATCATATGAAATCCATACTTTGCTTGTAAAAGTGAAGGAAAATAGCCATTTTTTGCCTTTTTAAAATAAATCCAAGCTTCCCACCACTTGAAATAGAATTCCTTAGAAAAATAACATAACATTACATGAAAAAATTCAAATTTATAACCTTTTTCATGTTTTAAAATAGGCAAATTAGCATGTGTGGATCAATTTAGGGGCTTTTGGGATATTTAGCATATCAAGTGACTTTTTCATGACTTAAAATTTTAGACTTAGGATATTTTCATACCTTTGAACATGTTAAAACACATTTTGAAATATTAATGACCCATTTACAATCCATTTTTGATGTTTTTGATCAAAATTAGTGATTTTAAGGCTACAAATGATCAGTTTGACTAGTTGCAAAGGGTTAATGACTAATTTTAGGGAATGTTTTGAATGAATAATTTTTGTGACTTTTGGGGGTTGACCAATGTGCTAGTCAAATAAATCAAATGAATCATAAAAAGTTTGACTAGATGACCTTCTTAACTAAAAAATGAACTCTTTTGAAATTTGAAACACTTTTTCTGGCTGACACAACAAAACTGAAGGGAAACTACTAAACTAGAAAGCAAAGACAACTAACGTATGAAAAATAGGAAAACAAAGAAAGGGAAGTAGATTGTTGATTGTGATAATCAATTATTAGATTAGAAAAACCCTACTAACCTAACAGGAGAAGCCTTCCCCAAGATCAAATCGGAAGATATTTTGTGCACCATGTATCCTTGAAATGTATTTTCTTCCTTTTGATATCATCTTACTATAGATAGGACATCTTGGATAACCATATCTTCTCAATGATGCAATTGGACCTCCAAATTCTATAATTAGGTGTATGGATTAAAGATATAGATCTAGGATCCAATCATCTTCCTCCGATATTCTTCATTTTTTCATCAAAAATGTTATCTTTACTTAATTCATAGGTTGATTATGATTTGACACATTCTCATCTAATGATTATATTGGAAATTCAACTAGTATACCTAAATTGATGTCTTCATTAGGCTCTATTTGAGGTGGTACTTTGTCAAAGTATTTATATTATTGATAAGAATTAAAAATTGGCTATAATTTTATAATTTATTCATGATGAATTTTTTCAATAGTACTTATTATAGAACACTCTTCAATCTCCATATGAGGTCAATATGGACTATCAAACTTTGCACAAAAACTCTCTAAGTCATCGTAAAATACCTCTTCATCATGATCAACTAGAAGGACATAAAATTCATTTGAAATATTACCATATGAAACATGTTGATGACACATTTCTACCTTTTGGATGGATTCAAATGAAGAATCTTGATCTGCTTCACATGTTTCATCTTCTTCAGAAATATTCTCCATCTTAGCAATGGCTCTATGTGATTTTTCTTTATGGCTTCCTTTCTAATAAGTATTTGTTTGTACTTCATCTATATCAATTGCAACAAGCTCTTGATAAACCTCTTATAACTCCTCTTCTTTAGCATCATGAAATACTAAATCATGTTTGTCCTTGCCAAGTGGTGTCCCAATAATACTTTCTTCTTGATCACTCAAGCCACCTTCATTTTTTTATCTCTTTAGATGCATATTCTTCATTTTCCTCACAAAAAGAGGATCTAATTCCAAAAGTGACATATTATATCCTTGAAAGTATTCAATAAGATGAGAAAGGTCTACATAAGTTACCATAGATTCCTAATTTTTTCATGAGACAGCTCTTCTTGGATCACCTTCACCTCACCACTCTGCACTTTTTCTTGCATAGATTTCCATGAAGGAAAGGATTTTGGATTCTAAGGAGAAAGTAGTGGATAATGAATGATCTCTTGCTTGAATTCAACATCCTTAATGATGCTTAATTATTTCTCTTTCTCTTTTGACTCTTGAATTTATTTTCAAGTCATGAACTTAGGTTTATGAACTTCTATTTCTATAATTTTTACAGCCATGAGTGTGAAAGAAGGAATTTACTTTGGTGTTGACTATACAACTACCAATGAATATTAGAGATGTTAATTTACAAGCTCAATTTTCTTCGCTATACTAGCCTCAAAAACCATAGATTAGATTATTGGGAATTTCTTCATGTAAACTTGAGTATGTAGGCTCTTGTATAATCTCTACAATCTAAAAATTAGACTTCTCATAACAAACTTATTCAAATTTTTGAGACCTCTCTTGGATAAACTTCTAGGTAGAAAAACTACTTAAGGTTTGGTTTTATTCATGACGTTTGTGATAAACATTGGTTTGTTGATTGTAAAGGGAAAAGGTTAGTTCTATGGGAACATATTTTTGACTATGATAACCCTACGATTTCTCATAAACCACCAACCTCTCTTCAATGTTTACTATTATACCTCTAATGTCTAAAATATTAGAGATAGACTTTGAGTGACCTTACCTTATAAAATTTTCATGGTTTTTTAGTTATTCTCTATAGGCTGCCATGGCCTAGAAAATCATGAAGATAACTAAAAAATTGTAATAAATATATACCTTATGCCTTGAGATGAGGGCCATAAAAGTGCTAAAAACTAGATATAAATATGAATGTGTTTCAAAATTGTACTTCAATTGTTGAATTTAGGTCCTATCAAGCATGCCATAACTATTAGATATTTAGATAACACCCTAATTCAAGGTTTAGTAGATTTGGCTCTAAAACCATCACACCTAGATTAACATTGGAATGATCTAAGTTGTGGGACACTTAAACTTATGTTTTACCTCTAGATTTTACTAAGGCTAACTCCTCTGATGTATCACTCAACACTTCTTAATAAACTACTCATTGTTGTGATGAAAAGTTGAAGAAGGAAAGTGAAAGGGAAATCCTAATTTACTGTTGGTGATACACCTATATTGTTAGATCACACACTCAATTTGAGCTCTTAAAACAATGATTAGACAAGAAAAATTTAAATCTACAACTCTAATTGACTCTTATGCATTAATATTTCATGAAAAAGTTTTATCCAGTGATCAAAGCTTGAGGAAAATGATGGAATAGGCTTGATTCAAGGAACTAATCAACCACTTATATCCACTATAAGATCATCCAAAAGACATCAAACACTGAACATGACCTACATAATATGACAAATTAGTAATTGGGTAAGAATCAAGACTTGACAAGGGAGAGTGCTCTACCACATGTGTAAATCAACTAACATAAATACACTAAACCAACATAACAAAATTTGAAATAGTTATTTTATTTATTTGAAAAGGTTACAAAACTCAATCTTGGTAGAGTCTAGTCTTTCAAAGAGAGGGATGGATTCTAAAAAATGGATAAAAAGCCAACATATATAGTAAAAGCATAAAAAATCCAAGATATCAGCATTGGAAGGAGAAGAGGATATCAACTCCATTACAATTTGAGTTCCAAAATGATAACAAAGTCTTGATTCAATATTCTTTTATCTTCCTCTCTTACATGAAGCTTTACTTTGGTGATGGAAAAGGAGTGATGGGCCCATATTTGACAATTAAATATTCTTTTACATGAAATTTTATGCCAAACCTTGAATTAATTAACTACATTTTAAGTGATATGAAGCTGAGATGGAATAATAAGCAACACTTCTTTCATGAGATGACATGGAATTAGCTAACTATTAAGGACTAGTCAACTCCCTTTGAACTGAACATGCTTGAAGTGGAGCATGAATATTGAAATTCTACATGAATATTTATGTGAAAAATATATAGGTAGAATTTAAACTCATTTTTAACTCCTTGATTTTATCTCTCAATGCAAAACTCAAACTTGACACTTGATCAATTAGGCCTACTAGGCCAAAAATGCCTAAAATCCAAATTGAGCACTTGGACTCCATGGAATCTACAACAAGACACCTTGAAAAAAACAAAATAATGTAATTAGATGTATATCAACTTATCTCATCACAATATATGTGATATTTAAGTGAAAACTCTTTCCATTAAGTCAACAAGGTTGACTAGGACCATTTTACTCAATTTTCTTGTAGACTAGCCATTTTCATCGAGTTAGAAGGATCACTTCTAGGATTATTTATTATCAAATTAAGGTTTGAAGAGAAATAAAAAGTCCTATAATTTGAACTCCATTGATTATATTTCATTAAACTATCTAGTACTTCATTTTACATGTTTTTTCCATAAAAGACATCATTTATGCCCTGATCCATATAGCTCCATATGTCAAATTGGCATTTATGTAATTCTCTCTAGGTTTAATTTATGTGTGAAAAAAATTTAGGCTGATCCATGTTTATTTAATGGAAATAAAATCAACTTTTTATAAAACTAATTTTTTGAGGGTTTAGGAGGGTTTTAAAGATAACTTATGAACCCTATACAGATGTAGGGACTATAATAGGGTTTTGAGATAACTTATAATCTCCTCTCCATACCATGTATGATCATGGTTTGCATGAAATTTAGATTTTTTACTCTCTTTAAAAGTATTATTATTATTTAAAACATCATCCCATTATTTTTAAACTTTCACCTATGCTTAAAAACCTCTGTGGGACTCTAGAATGATTCATGTTCCACTGTTGATCTCCAACAAACATGCTGAGGATTGTGACAAAATAGTGATTATATCCATTTATATAATGGGAATTAAACTTCATTATCAGGTTATAAAGTTAATTATTACCTTTTTTACAAAATTTCAAGTCCTAACTCCACATGTAGCTCCTAGAATCCTCAATTTCCCTTCGAATTTGCTCTATATGCATGGACTATAACATAAATGATTGTGTTTTGGATGTTTGAAAATGATTTCGTGATATTTTCAGGTTTTAAATGTCAAAAAAATCTTAATATTGTGCAATATTTTCCTCAATAACTTTTAAAATTCCTCTACCCCTATTTTCAAGCATGTTTAAACCTCTTAAACAAGGCAAATATGCTTCTCAAATGACTATGTTTTTTATTTTAGTACGTTGTTTATGTAGCTTGAGAATATTTAGTGGATAATCCATCTAATTTATGTGATTAAATTCCATTTATATCAAATTAATTTCCTCCACACATCTACTTGTAGCCATTTGACTCCAATCCAAGTTATATAAGTCTTTACTTGTGCATAGTCCATACAATGGCCTAAGTATTTCACTCCCTTGAGGTTGGTATTATTCTTTAACCACAAATAAAAGTAATCATTGAATAGTTATCACTATTTTTATGTCTTATTTTCATTTAATATGACTTTGAGAAACTATTAACCCTCAAGTTACATGAAATATTCTAGGAGGTGACTGTATGTTAAGAGATTGTAGGGGTGAAGGATAATTCTACTTGATTACGTTCATGTAATTTGTGATGAACATTATTATTCCTGATTTTGGAAATAAATAATTTATTATTTAAATAGCCTCTCAAAAAATCTAACCTTATTTGACCATGAGTATGAACTTGATACAAGCTTAAGGAAAAAACTCATATCCTTATCACAGTTGTAACATGGTGTTTAACGATGAAACTACCATATATACTTTTTTGGAATGTCCTTTTCATGTCATTTTAGTCCTATTTCTTTATATATAACCATTACAACCTTTTAAAACTTCATTAAACCTTTGGTGTAACATTAACCCTCATGAAACTTTTCAATACTATGGTGACTATATTCCTAGGCTCTTTATGAACCCTATACAGATGTAGGGACAATAATAGGGTTTTGAGATAACTTATAATATCCTCTCCATACCATGTATGATCATGGTTTGCATGAAATTTATATTTTTGACACTCTTTAAAAGTATTATTATGATTTAAAACATCATCCCATTATTTTTAAACTTTCACCTATGCTTAAAAACCTATGTGGCACTCTAGAATGATTCAAGTTCCGTTGTTGATCTCCAATAGACATGCTAAGGATTGTGACAAAATAGAAAGTATATGCATTTGTATAATGGGAATTAAAATTTATTATAAGTTTATAAAACTCATTATTACCTTTTTTACAAAATTGCAAGTCTTAACTCCACATGTATCTCCTATAATTCTCAATTTCCCTTTGAATTTGTTCCATATGCATGGACTATAACATAAATGATTGTGTTTTGGATCTTTGAAAATGTTTTCATGATATTTTTAGGTTTTAATGTTTTAAAAAATATTAATATGGTGTAATATTCTCCTCAATAACTTTTAAAATTCCTCTACCCCTATTTTCAAGCATGTTTAAACCTCTTAAAAAAGGCAAATATGATTCTCAAATGACTGTGTTTTTAATTTTAGTAGGTTTTATATATAGTTTTAGAATATTTAGTATATAATCCATCTAATTTATGTGATTAAATTCCATTTATATCAAATTAATTTCCTCCACACATCTCCTTGTAGCCATTTGACTCCAAACCGAGTTATATAAGTCTTTACTTGTGCATAGTCCATACAATGGCCTAAGTATTTCACTCCCTTGAGGTTGGTATTATTCTTTAACCAAAAATAAAATTAATCATTGAAAACTTATCACTATTCTTATGTCTTATTTTCATTTAATATGACTTTGAGAAACTATTAATCCTTAAGTTACATGAAATAGTCTAGGAGGTGACTGTATGTTAAGAGACTGTAGGGGTGAAGGATAATTCTACTTGATTATGTTCATGTAATTTGTGATGAAAATTATTATTATTTATGTTTTAAATAACTCATTTATTATTTAAACAACCTCTCAAACAATATAACCTTCTTTGACCATGAGTATGAACTTGATACAAGCTTAAGGAAAAAACGCATATCATTATCACAGTTGTAACATGGTGTTTAAGGATGAAACTACCATATATAATTTTTTGGAATGTCCTTTTCATGTAATTTTAGTCCTATTTATTTATAGATAACCATTACAACCTTTTACAACTTCATGAAACCTTTGGTGTACCATTAGCCCTCAGGAAACTCTTCAAGACTATGTTGAATATGTTCTTAGGCTCTCTATGAACCTTATACAGATGTAGGGACTATAATAGGGTTTTGAGATAACTTATTATCTCCTATCCACTAATGGAATTCATAAAACATCAAAGAGTTTTGTGATATTGAAATTAATATCATAGTATTAATTCATAATTCTTATGTTTCCATCTACAATATCACCTACTTGGGTGTAGGTTTCCTCCAATGATAGTTGTAGGGTGATTGAGTATGTGAGAAATCATGTAATTTTTCCATTTGATAACTTATACATTCACATTTATGGGTTAAAATTTACCATTTATATTTGTTTCAAAATCCCTATCTTTAAAATACCCTATAGATGACAATAGACTTGTCAGAGTATGGCTATTGGTTAACATTATGCTCTACTAAGAGAGGGATATGACTATAGATTTTCACATAATGACTCAAAAGGTTATTTCAAAACTTGAAATATCCCCTTAGTGTTACAAAATTCTAAAATTCAGATTTTCCTTCCTATGCACAGACCCTATTTAGCACTTTCCTACTTGTATCATTAGTTATACAGATTGTAGGCTCTATATAAGTTGTAGGAGTCCATCATAGTGGTTGTAGATGATTTTGGGGTTGTAAGTACACATTATCCTCAAATTACTACTTTAATTTTATAATATACATAAAAATATTCCTTCTTTCACAAGTTCATTACCTATCATATCCATGTATTGGAACTTCAAACCCTCCCACCTTGGCTCCAAGAGTGCTTAGAGGATGCCTTGAGGGAACTATAGGTGCTCTTTAATGGATAATATGTGTATGGATTAATATTTAGGTGACCTCAAAAAATGATATGCACCTAATTTAATATTTTATACTCTTCTTAATTTTGCACAATGAAGGTCATTACATTTTAGAGTGGAACCCACTATCATTTTTGATTGATGCATACCATGAGCTCATTGTATGGACTATCAACTATAAAGTGATTCAGGAGTCCATTATGTATGGTTATGACCCCTACTCTAGTCCATCATATGTTTATTGAGAATAATATTATTCATCACTACAACCATGAATGCAATCATTTCACTATTGATGCCCTTAAAACTCATACGACTTCATTAAGCTTTCTTGACTATATGTACCTACTGTAGGTGGTCATATTCTAGTGTCATGGTGTCAAAAATAAAGGTCCAATTTCCTTAGCCCACCTCTTCATATTGATGAATTTTTTACTCCCATTAAAACTTTTGGAAGGTCTCTCTCCTTTTAAAAACTCATTGACCCTTATATCCACACTTGATTGTACAACCCTACTGATTGGCTCTTTTGGGGACTGTATTTGATATTTTGACTACCTATATACCTCTTCATCATGATTTTTATTAGAATTAAATTATGGTACCATATAATAAAGAATTGTTGATCATGGTAGGGATGAATTATGGTATAAATACATGGGTAATCATGAAAGGAGGGTATAAAGAGACAAAAACATAGTGGAAAATGGCATTGCTAGATAATGGTAGGGAGAGGCTTAGATGGTGGTGAAAAGGAGCATGGAGGAGCATGATAACATCAAGGTAAGGAGTATGATACAACCATAAACATCTAGAAATCATACCATAAAAATTTATAGGGCATTATAAGAATGTAAGAGGGTGAATTTGAAACATGGTTTTCTCCAAAAACCTTAAATTTTGCAAAGTTTCCTTAACTTATGATAAATAAGCTCTATTTAGACACCTTTAAGCATGGATATGGGAATTATTAACCATGAAACAAAAATAAAATATAAATATTATGCCTAGAAACCATTAAAAACTTGATGTAAAGCCTGCAAAACACATATTTCTTAAAAATTTGAGGCTAACTTCCTCGTCAAGGACTATACAATTCACCTTTGAATCTCATACTACTTTTTCTTTGACTAGATGAATTTTTGAATTTTTTTGGACCTTAAATTTCATGAATAAAAAATTTATAAGGCCATGGAAAGGTATATAAATTCCCAAATATTATGGAACAATTTTATTTGCCTTAAAATTTTGACGAAGTGAGGAGAAAATGGAGAAAATTGATTGCCTTTCTAGTTTTAAGGTAGCATATATTTACCTATATTAAACTAAATGGTTCATGAGCCTAGAGATTAAAATTTAGAAAATAATTATACCTTCAATAATACCTTTGGTTATACTTTCGTCACCTCAAATTTTACACCTAGACTTTCCTCCAACAGTTCATACCATTAGAAAACCTATAGGTAGGTCCCTTTGTGCAAACTAGGCAAGTGATAATAGAAGACTAGTTTAAGGCCTGCATGGGAATTAAAATCCATGAAACTCATGAATAATCCTATATATTCTCTTTAATTTTTATCCCTTTCTCTGTATTATATGGAAATCATATGAAATCCATACTTTGCTTGCAAAAGTGAAGGAAAATAGCCATTTTTAACCTTTTTAAAATAAATCCAAGCTTCCCACCACTTGAAATAGAATTCCTTAGAAAAATAACATGACATTACATAAAAAAATTCAAATTTATAACCTTTTCATGTTTTAAAATAGGCAAATTAGCACGTGTGGGTCAATTTAGGGGCTTTTGGGATATTTAGCATATCAAGTGACTTGTTCATGACTTGAAATTTTAGACTTAGGATATTTTCATACCTTTGAACATGTTAAAAGAAATTTTTAAATATTAATGACCCATTTACAATCCATTTTTTATGTTTTAAATCAAAATTAGTGATTTTAAGGCTACGAATGATCAGTTTGACTAGTTGGAAAGGGTTAATGACTAATTTTAGGAAAGTTTTGAATGATAGGGTTAGTAATTTGTCCTTGATAGGTCAAATTCCTAATAATTTTGGTGAATTTTGGGGGCTGACCAACGTGCTAGTCAAAGAAATCAAATGAATCATAAAAAGTTTGACTAGATGACCTTCTTAACTAAAAAATGAACTCTTTTGAAATTTGAAACACTTTTTCTGACTGACACAACAAAACTGAAGGGAAACTACTAAAATAGAAAGCAAAGACAACTAACGTATGAAAAATAGGAAAACAAAGAAAGGGAAGTAGATTGTTGATTGTGATAATCAATTATTAGATTAGAAAAACCCTACTAACCTAAAAGGAGAAGACTTCCCCAAGATTAAATGGGAAGATATTTTCTGCACCACGTATCCTTGAAATGTATTATCTTCCTTTTGATAGCATCTTACTATAGATATGACAACTTGGATAATCATATCTTTTCAATGATGCAATTGGACCTCCAAATTCTATTCTTAGTTGTATGGATTAAAGATATAGATCCAAGATCTAATCATCTTCCTCCAATATTCTTCATTCTTTCATCAAAAATGTTATCTTTACTTGATTCATAGGTTGATTATGATTTGTCACATTCTCATCTAATGATTATAGTGGAAATTCAACTAGTATACCTAAATTGATGTCTTCATTAGGCTCTATTTGAGGTGGTACTTTGTCAAAGTATTTAGATTCTTGATAAGAATTAAAAATTGGCTATAATTTTCTAATTTATTCTCAATGAATAGTTTCAATATTACTTATTATATAACACTATTCAATCTCCATATGAGGTCAATATGGACGATCAAACTTTGCACAAAAACTCTCTATGTCATCGCAAAATACCTCTTCATCATGATCAACTATAAGGACATAAAATTCATTTGAACTATTACCATATTAAAAATGTTGATCACACATTTCTACCTTTTGGATGGATTCAAATGAATAATCTTGATCTGCTTCACATGTTTCATCTTCTTCAAAAATATTCTCCATCTTATCAATGGCTCTATGTGAGTTTTCTTTATGGCTTCCTTTCTAATAAGTATTTATTTGTACTTCATCTATATCAGTTGCTACAAGCTCTTGATAAACCTCTTATAACTCATCTTCTTTATCATCATGAAATACTAAATCATGTTTGTCCTTGCCAAGTGGTGTCCCAATAATACTTTATTCTTGATCACTAAAGCCACCTTCATTTTTTATCTCTTTAGATGCATATTCTTCATTTTCCTCACAAAAAGAGGATCTCATTCCAAAAGTGACATAGTAGATCCCTGAAAGTATTCAATAAGATGAGAAAGGTCTACATAAGTTACCATCAATACCTAATTTTGGTCATGAGACTGCTCTTCTTGCATCACCTTCACCTCATCACTCTGCACTTTTTCTTGCATAGATTTCCATGAAGGAAATGATTTTGGATTCTAAGGAGAAAGTAGTGGAGGATGAATGATCTATTACTTGAATTCAAAATCCTTAATGATGCTTAATTATTTATCTCTCTCTTTTGACTCTTGAATTTATTTTCAAGTCATGAACTTGGTTTTATGAACTTCTATTTCTATACTTTTTACAGCCATGGGTGTGAAAGAAGGAATTTACTTTGGTGTTGACTATACAACTACCATTGAATATTAGAGATATTAATTTACAAGCTCAATTTTCTTGGCTAAGCTAGCCTCAAAAATCATGGATTAGATTATTTGGAATTTCTCCATGTAAACTTGAGTATATAGGCTCTTGTATAATCTCTACAATATAAAAATTAGACTTCTCATGACAAACTTATTCAAATTTTTGAGACCTCTCTTGGATAAAATTCTAGGTAGAAAAACTACTTAAGGTTTGGTTTTATTCATGAGGTTTGTGATAAACATTGGTTTTTTGATTGTAAAGGGAAAAGATTAGTTCTATGGGAGCATATTTTTGACTATGATAACCCTACGGTTTCTCATAAACCACCAACCTCTATTCAATGTTTACTATTATACCTCTAAAATATCAGAGATAGACTTTGAGTGACCTTGCCTTATAAAATTTTGACATACCTCTTTAGCCTGTGGCAAATTTTCTCTCATAATATAAATTTTGTACATGGAAATATCCTCCATGTAGATATTTCTAGTGTCTATACTTATCATCTCTTTCTCATAGCCAAACAAAGTTTCCTTGAATCTTGAGATAGATTGATTTTGGACTTTATTGGGTTGATTAAGAGGATAACAAGACTCATGAGAGTGGTTATAGGACTAGTATGAACCTTTATACTATTTATAAGGTTGTATATATTCATTATATGGCTGATATGTCCCATTATAAGACTGATATGAGTCAAGAGGATCATATTAGAACTGTTGGTAAGGACAAGAACAACATAATTATTCTCTATAGGTTGCCATGGTCTAGAAAATCATGAAGATAACTAAAAAATTGTAATAAAGATATACCTTATGCCTTAAGATGAGGGACACAAAAGTGATAAAAGCTAGATATAAATATGAATGTGTTTCAAAATTATACTTCAATTGTTGAATTTAGGTCCTATCAATCATGCCATAACTATTAGATATCTAGATAACACCCTGCTTCAAGGATTAGTAGATTTAGCTCTAAAACCTTCACACCTAGATTAACATTGGAATGATCTAAGTTGTGGGACACTTAAACTTAGGTTAGACCTCTAGATTTTACTGAGGCTAGCTCCTCTGATGTATCACTCAACACTTCTTACTAAACTACTAATTGTTGTGATGAAAAGTGGAAGAAGGAAAGTGAAAAGGAAATCCTAATTTACTATTGGTGATACACCTATATTTTTAGATCACACACTCAACTTGAGCTCTTAAAACAATGATTAGACAAGAAAATTTTAAATCTACAACTCTAAGTGACTCTTGTGCATCAGTATTTCATGAAAAGGTTTTATCTAGTGATCAAAGCTTGAGGGAAATGATGGAATAGGCTTGATTCAAGGAACTAATCAACCACTTATATCCACTATAAGATCATCTAAAAGACATCAAACACTGAGCATGACCTACATAATATGACAAATTAGTAATTGGGTAAGAATCAAGACTTGACAAGGGAGAGTGCTCTACCACATGTGTAAATCAACTAACATAAATACACTAAACCAACATAACGAAATTTGAAATAGTTATTTTATTTATCTGAAAAGGTTACAAAATTCAATCTTGGTAGAGTCTAGTCTTTCAAAGAGAGGGATGGATTCTAAAAAATGGATAAAAAGCCAACATATATAGTAAAAGCATAAAAAATCCAAGATATCAGCATTGGAAAGAGAAGAGGATATCAACTCCATTAAAATTTGAGTTCCAAAATGATAACAAAGTCTTGATTCAATATTCTTTTATCTTCCTCTCTTACATGAAGCTTTACTTTGGTGATGGAAAAGGAGTGATGGGCCCATATTTGACAATTAAATATTCCTTTACATGAAATTTTATGCCAAACCTTGGATTAATTAACTACATTTTAAGTGATATGAAGCTGAGATGGAATAATAAGCAACACTTCTTGCATGAGATGACATGGAATTGGCTAACTATTAAGGACTAGTCAACTCCCTTTGAACTGAACATGATTGAAGTGGAGCATGAATATTGAAATTATGCATGAATATTTATGTGAAAAATATATAGGTAGAATTTAAACTCATTTTTAACTCCTTTATCTTATCTCTCAATGCCAAACTCAAACTTGACACTTGATCAATTAGGCCTACTAGGCCAACAATGCCTAAAATCCAAATTGAGCACTTGGAATCCATGGAATATACAACAAGACACCTTGAAACAAACAAAATAATGTAATTATATGTATATCAACTTATCTCATCACAATATATGTGATTTTTATGTGAAAACTCTTTCCATTAAGTCAACAAGGTTGACTAGGACCATTTTACTCCATTTTCTTGTAGACTAGCCATTTTCATCGAGTTAGAAGGATCACTTCAAGTATTATTTATTATCAAATTAAGGTTTGAAAAGAAATAAAAATTCCTATAATTTTAACTCCATTGATTATATTTCATTAAACTATCTAGTACTTCATTTTACATGTTTTTTCCATAAAAGACATCATTTATGCCCTAATCCATATAGCTCCATATGTCAAATTGGCATTTATGTAATTCTCTCTAGGTTTAATTTATGTGTGAAAAAAATTTAGGCTGATCCATGGTTATTTAATGGAAATAAAATCAACTTTTTATAAAACTAATTTTTTGAGGGTTTAGGAGGGTTTTAAAGATAACTTATGAACCCTATACAGATGTAGGGACTATAATAGGGTTTTGAGATAACTTATAATCTCCTCTCCATACCATGTATGATCATGGTTTTCATGAAATTTATATTTTTTACTCTCTTTAAAAGTATTATTATTATTTAAAACATCATCCCATTATTTTTAAACTTTCACCTATGCTTAAAAACCTCTGTGGCACTCTAGAATGATTCATGTTCCACTGTTAATCTCCAACAAACATGCTGAGGATTGTGACAAAATAGTGAGTATATCCATTTATATAATGGGAATTAAACTTCATTATTAGGTTATAAAGCTAATTATTACCTTTTTTACAAAATTTAAAGTCCTAACTCCACATGTAGCTCCTAGAATCCTCAATTTCCCTTCGAATTTGCTCCATATGCATGGACTATAACATAAATGATTTTGTTTTGGATGTTTGAAAATGTTTTCATGATATTTTTAGGTTTTAAAGGTCAAAAAAATATTAATATGGTGCGATATTTTCCTCAATAACTTTTAAAATTCCTCTACCCCTATTTTCAAGCATGTTTAAACCTCTTAAACAAGGCAAATATGCTTCTCAAATGACTATGTTTTTAATTTTAGTAGGTTGTTTATGTAGCTTGAGAATATTTATTGGATAATCCATCTAATTTATGTGGTTAAATTCCATTTATATCAAATTAATTTCCTCCACACATCTACTTGTAGCCATTTGACTCCAATCCAAGTTATATAAGTCTTTACTTGTGCATAGTCCATACAATGGCCTAAGTATTTCACTCCCTTGAGGTTGGTATTATTCTTTAACCACAAATAAAAGTAATCATTGAACACTTATCACTATTTTTATGTCTTATTTTCATTTAATATGACTTTGAAAAACTATTAACCCTCAAGTTACATGAAATAGTCTAGGAGGTGACTGTATGTTAAGAGATTGTAGGGGTGAAGGATAATTCTACTTGATTACGTTCATGTAATTTGTGATGAAAATTATTATTCTTGATTTTGGAAATAAATAATTTATTATTTAAATAAACTCTCCAAAAATCTAACCTTCTTTGACCATTTGTATGAACTTGATACAAGCTTAAAAAAAAAACTCATATCCTTATCACAGTTGTAACATGGTGTTTAACGATGAAACTACCATATATACTTTTTTGGAATGTCCTTTTCATGTCATTTTAGTCCTATTTATTTATATATAACCATTAAAACCTTTTAAAACTTCATTAAACCTTTGGTGTAACATTAACCCTCATGAAACTCTTCAAGACTATGGTGACTATGTTCCTAGGCTCTTTATATACCCTATACATATGTAGGGACAATAATAGGGTTTTGAGATAAATTATAATATCCTCTCCATACCATGTATGAGCATGGTTTGCATGAAATTTATATTTTTGACACTCTTTAAAGGTATTATTATGATTTAAAACATCATCCCATTATTTTTAAACTTTCACCTATGCTTAAAAACCTATGTGGCACTCTAGAATGATTCATGTTCCACTGTTGATCTCCAACAGACATGCTAAGTATTGTGACAAAATATCAAGTATATGCATTTATATAATGGGAATTAAAATTTATTATAAGGTTATAAAACTCGTTATTACCTTTTTTACAAAATTTCAAGTCTTAACTCCACATGTAGCTCCTATAAGTCTTAATTTCCCTTTGAATTTGTTCCATATGCATGGACTATAACATAAATGATTGTGTTTTGGATCTTTGAAAATGTTTTCTTGATATTTTTAGGTTTTAAAGTTTAAAAAAATATTAATATGGTGTAATATTCTCCTCAATAACTTTTAAAATTCCTCTACCCCTATTTTCAAGCATGTTTAATCCTCTTAAACAAGGCAAATATGCTTCTCAAATGACTATGTTTTTAATTTTAGTAGGTTGTTTATGTAGTTTGAGAATATTTAGTATATAATCCATATAATTTATGTGATTAAATTCTGTTTATATAAAATTAATTTCCTCCACACATCTCCTTGTAGCCGTTTGACTCCAAACCAAGTTATATAAGTCTTTACTTGTGCATAGTCCATACAATGGCCTAAGTATTTCACTCCCTTGATATTGGTATTATTCTATAACCACAAATAAAAGTAATCATTGAAAACTTATCACTATTTTTATGTCTTATTTTCTTTTAATATGACTTTGAAAAACTATTAACCCTTAAGTTACATGAAATAGTCTAGGAGGTGACTATATGTTAAGAGACTGTAGGGGTGAAGGATAATTCTACTTGATTATGTTCATGTAATTTGTGATGAACATTATTATTATTTTTGTTGGAAATAACTCATTTATTATTTAAACAACCTCTCAAACAATCTAACCTTCTTTGACCATGAGTATGAACTTGATAAAAGCTTAAGGAAAAAACTCATATCACTATCACAGTTGTAACATGGTGTTTAAGGATGAAACTACCATATATAATTTTTTGTAATGTCCTTTTCATGTCATTTTAGTCATATTTCTTTATAGATAACCATTACAACATTTTACAACTTCATGAAACCTTTGGTGTACCATTAGCCCTCAGGAAACTCTTCAAGACTATGTTGACTATGTTCCTAGGCTCCTTATGAAACTTATACAAATGTAGGGACTATAATAGGGTTTTGAGATAAATTATAATCTCCTCTCCACTAATGGAAGTCATAAAAAATCAAATATTTTTGTGATATTGAAATTAATATCATAGTATTAATTCATAATTCTTATGTTTCCATCTACAATATCACCTACTTGGGTGTAGGTTTCCTCCAATGATAGTTGTAGGGTGACTGAGTATGTGAGAAATCATGTAATTGTTCCATTTGATAACTTATACATTCACCTTTATGGGTTAAAATTTACCATTTATATTTGTTTCAAAATTCCTATCTTTAAAATACCCTATAGATGACAATAGGCTTGTCAAAGTATGGCTATTAGTTAACATTGTGCTCTATTAAGAAAGGGATATGACTATAGATTTTCACCTAATGACTCATAAGGTTATTTAAAAACTTGAAATATCCCCTTAGTGTTACAAAATTCTAAAATTTAGATTTTCCTTCTTATGCACAGACCCTTATTAGCACTTTCGTACTTGTATCATTAGATATACAGATTGTAGGCTCTATATAAGTTGTAGGAGTCCATCATAGTGGTTGTAGATGATTTTGGGGTTGTAAGTACACATTATCATCAAATTCCTACTTTAATTTTATAATATACATAAAAATACTCCTTCTTTCACAAGGTCATTACCTATCATATCCATGTATTGGAACTTCAAACCCTCCCACCTTGGCTCCAAGAGTGCTTGGAGGATGCCTTGAGGGAACTGTAGGTGCTCTTTTATGGATAATATGTGTATGGATTAATATTTAGGTGACCTCAAAAAAGGATATGCACCTAATTTCATCTCTGATACTCTTCTTAATTTTTCACAATGAAGGTCATTACATTTTAGAGTGGAACCCACTATCATTTTTGATTGATGCATACCATGAGCTCGTTGTATGGACTATCAACTGTAAAGTGATTCAGGAGTCCATTATGTATGGTTATGACCCCTAATCTAGTCCATCATATGTTTATTGAGACTAATATTATTCATCACTACAACCATGAATGCAATCATTTCAATATTGATGCCCTTAAAACTCATATGACTTCATTAAACTTTCTTGACTATATGTACCTACTGTAGGTGGTCATATTCTAGTGTCATGGTGTCAAAAATAAAGGTCCAATTTCCTTAGCCCACCTCTTCATATTGATGAATTTTTTACTCCCATTAAAACTTTTGGAAGGTCTCTCTCCTTTTAAAAACTCATTGACGCTTATATCCATACTTGATTGTACAACCCTACTGATTGGCTCTTTTGGGGACTGTATTTGATATTTTGACTACCTATATACCCCTTGATCATGATTTTTATTAGTATTAAATGATGGTACCATATAATTAAGAATGGTTGATCATGGTAGGTATGAATTATGGTATAAATACATGGGTAATCATGAAAGGAGGGTATAAAGAGACAAAAACATAGTGGAAAATGGCATTGCTAGATAATGGTAGGGAGAGGCTTAGATGGTGGTGAAAAGGAGCATGGAGGAACATGATAACATCAAGGTAAGGAGTATAATAAAACCATAAACATCTAGAAATCATACCATAAAAATTTATAGGGCATTATAGGAATGTAAGAGGGTGAATTTGAAACATGGTTTTCTCCAAAAACCTTAAATTTTGCAAAGTTTCCTTAGCTTATGATAAATAAGCTCTATTAAGACACATTTAAGCATTGATATGGGAATTATTAGCCATGAAACAAAAATAAAATATAAATATTATGCCTATAAACCATTAAAAACTTGATGTAAAGCCTGCAAAACACAAATTTCTTGAAAATTTGAGGCTAACTTCCTCGTCAAGGACTATACAATTCACCTTTGAATCTCATACTACTTTTTATTTGACTTGATGAATTTGTGACTTTTTTTGGACCTTAAATTTCATTAATAAGAAATTTATAAGGCCATGGAAAGGTATATAAAGTCCCAAATATTATGGAACAATTTTATTTGCCTTAAAATTTTCCCGAAGTGAGGAGAAAATGGAGAAAATTGATTGCCTTTCTAGTTTTAAGGTAGAATATATTTACCTATATTAAACTAAATGGTTCATGAGGCTAGAGATTAAAATTTAGAAACCAATTATACCATCAATAATCCCTTGGGTTATACTTTCTTCACCTCAAATTTTACACCTAGACTTTCCTCCAACAGTTCATACCATTAGAAAACCTATATCTAGGTCCCTTTGTGAAAACTAGGCAAGTGCTAATAGAAGACTAGTTTAGGGCCTGCATGGGAATTAAAATCCATGAAACTCATGAATAATCCTATATATTCTCTTTAATTTTTATTCGTTTCTCTGTATTATATGGAAATCATATTAAATCCATACTTTGCTTATAAAAGTGAAGGAAAATAGCCATTTTTTACCCTTTTAAAATAAATCCAAGCTTCCCACCACTTGAAATAGAATTCCTTAGAAAAATAACATGACATTACATGAAAAAATTCAAATTTATAACCTTTTTCATGTTTTAAAATAGGCAAATTAGCACGTGTGGGTCAATTTAGGGGCTTTTGGGATATTTAGAATATCAAGTGACATTTTCATGACTTGAAATTTTAGACTTAGTATATTTTCATACCTTTAAACATGTTAAAAGACATTTTGAAATATTAATGACCCATTTACAATCCATTTTTGATGTTTTTAATCAAAATTAGTGATTTTAAGGCTACAAATGATCAATTTGACTAGTTGGAAAGGGTTAATGACTAATTTTAGGAAAGTTTTGAATGATAGGGTTAGTAATTTGACCTTGATAGGTCAAATTCCTAATAATTTTGGTGACTTTTGGGGGCTGACCAATGTGCTAGTCAAAGAAATCAAATGAATCATAAAAAGTTTGACTAGATGACCTTCTTAACTAAAAAATGAACTCTTTTGAAATTTGAAACACTTTTTCTGACTGACACAACAAAACTGAAGGGAAACTACTAAACTAGAAAGCAAAGACAACTAACATATGAAAAATAGGAAAACAAAGAAAGGGAAGTAGATTGTTGATTGTGATAATAACTTATTAGATTAGGAAAACCCTACTAACCTAAAAGGTGAAGCCTTCCCCAAGATCAAATGGGAAGATATTTTGTGCACCATGTATCCTTGAAATGTATTATCTTCCTTTTGATAGCATCTTACTATAGATATGACAACTTGGATAATCATATCTTTTCAATGATGCAATTGGACCTCCAAATTCTATTCTTAGTTGTATGGATTAAAGATATAGATCCAAGATCTAATCATCTTCCTCCAATATTCTTCATTCTTTCATCAAGAATGTTATCTTTACTTGATTCATAGGTTGATTATGATTTGTCACATTCTCATCTAATGATTATAGTGGAAATTCAACTAGTATACCTAAATTGATGTCTTTATTAGGCTCTATTTGAGGTGGTACTTTGTCAAAGTATTTAGATTCTTGATAAGAATTAAAAATTGGATATAATTTTCTAATTTATTCTCAATGAATAGTTTCAAAATTAATTATTATAGAACACTCTTCAGTCTCCATATGAGGTCAATATGGACTATCAAACTTTGCAAAAAACTCTCTAAGTCATCACAAAATACCTCTTCATAATGATCAACTAGAAGGACATAAAATTCATTTGAAATATTACCATATGAAACATGTTGATCACACATTTCTACCTTTTGGATGGATTCAAATGAAGAATCTTGATCTGCTTCACATGTTTCATCTTCTTCAGAATTATTCTCCATCTTAGCAATGGCTCTATGTGGGTTTTCTTTATGGATTCCTTTCTAATAAGTATTTGTTTGTACTTCATCTATATCAGTTGCTACAAGCTCTTGATAAACCTCTTATAACTCCTCTTCTTTAGCATCATGGAATACTAAATCATGTTTGTCCTTGCCAAGTGGTGTCCCAATAATACTTTCTTCTTGATCACTAAAGCCACCTTCATTTTTTATCTCTTTAGATGGATATTCTTCATTTGCCTCACAAAAAGAGGATCTCATTCCAAAAGTGACATAGTAGATCCTTGAAAGTATTCAATAAGATGAGAAAGGTCTACATAAGTTACCATAAATACCTAATTTTGGTCATGAGACTACTCTTCTTGGATCACCTTCACCTCATCACTCTGCACTTTTTCTTGCATAGATTTCCATGAAGGAAAGGACTTTGGATTCTAAGGAGAAATGAGTGGAGGATGAATGATCTATTGCTTGAATTCAACATCCTTAATGATGCTTAATTATTTCTCTTTCTCTTTTGACTCTTGAATTTATTTTCAAGTCATGAACTTGGGTTTATGAACTTCTATTTCTATACTTTTTACAGCCATGGGTGTGAAAGAAGGAATTTACTTTGGTTTTGAATATACAACTACCAATGAATATTAGAGATGTTAATTTACAAGCTCAATTTTCTTGGCTAAACTAGCCTCAAAAATCATGGATTAGATTATTTGGAATTTCTTCATGTAAAATTGAGTATGTAGGCTCTTGTATAATCTATACAATCTAAAAATTAGACTTCTCATAACAAACTTATTCAAATTTTTTAGACCTCTCTTGGATAAAATTCTAGGTAGAAAAACTACTTAAGGTTTGGTTTTATTCATGAGGTTTATGATAAACATTGGTTTGTTGATTGTAAAGGGAAAAGGTTAGTTCTATGGGAGCATATTTTTGACTATGATAACCCTACGGTTTCTCATAAACCACCAACCTCTCTTCAATGTTTACTATTATACCTCTAATGTCTAACATATCAGAGATAGACTTTGAGTGAGCTTGTCTTATAAAATTTTCACATACCTCTTTAGCCTGTGGCAAATTTGCTCTCATAATATAAATTTTGTACATGGAAATATCCTCCATGTAGATATTTATAGTGTCTATACTTATCATCTCTTTCTCATAGCCAAACAAAGTTTCCTTGAATCTTGAGATAGATTGATTTTGGACTTTATTGGGTTGATTAAGAGGATAACAAGACTCATGAGAGTGGTTATAGGACTAGTATGAACCTTTATACTATTTATAAGGTTGTATATATTCATTATATGGCTGATATGTCCCATTAGAAGACTAATATGAGTCAAGAGGATCATATTAGAACTGTTGGTAAGGAGAAGAACAACATAATTATTCTCTATAGGTTGGCATGGCCTAAAAAATCATGAAGATAACTAAAAAATTGTAATAAATATATACCTTATGCCTTGAGATGAGGGCCAAATAAGTGCTAAAAGATAGATATAAATATGAATGTGTTTCAAAATTATACTTCAATTGTTGAATTTAGGTCCTATCAAGCATTCCATAACTATTAGATATCTAGATAACACCCTGCTTTAAGGATTAGTAGATTTGGCTCTAAAACCTTCACACCTAGATTAACATTGGAATGATCTAAGTTGTGGGACACTTAAACTTAGGTTAGACCTCTAGATTTTACTGAGGCTAGCTCCTCTAATGTATCACTCGACACTTCTTACTAAACTACTAATTGTTGTGATGAAAAGTGGAAGAAGGAAAGTGAAAAGGAAATCCTAATTTACTATTGGTGATACACCTATATTGTTAGATCACACACTCAATTTGAGCTCTTAAAACAATGATTAGACAAGAAAATTTTAAATCTACAACTCTAAGTGACTCTTGTGCATCAGTATTTCATGAAAAAGGTTTTATCTAGTGATCAAAGCTTGAGGGAAATGATGGAATAGGCTTGATTCAAGGAACTAATCAACCACTTATATACACTATAAGATCATCCAAAAGACATCAAACACTGAACATGACCTACATAATATGAAAAATTAGTAATTGGGTAAGAATCAAGACTTGACAAGGGAGAGTGCTCTACCACATGTGTAAATCAACTAACATAAATACACTAAACCAACATAACGAAATTTGAAATAGTTATTTTATTTATCTGAAAAGGTTACAAAACTCAATCTTGGTAGAGTCTAGTCTTACAAAGAGAGGGATGGATTCTAAAAAATGGATAAAAAGCCAACATATATAGTAAAAGCATAAAAAAGCCAAGATATCGACATTGGAATGAGAAGAGGATATCAACTCCATTACAATTTGAGTTCCAAAATGATAACAATGTCTTGATTCAATATTCTTTTATCTTCCTCTCTTACATGAAGCTTTACTTTGGTGATGGAAAAGGAGTGATGGGCCCATATTTGACAATTAAATATTCCTTTACATGAAATTTTATGCCAAACCTTGGATTAATTAACTACATTTTAAGTGATATGAAGCTGAGATGGAATAAGAAGCAACACTTCTTGCATGAGATGACATGGAATTGGCTAACTAGTAAGGACTAGTCAACTCCCTTTGAACTGAACATACTTGAAGTGGAGCATGAATATTGAAATTCTGCATGAATATTTATGTGAACAATAAATAGGTAGAATTTAAACTCATTTTTAACTCCTTTATCTTATCTCTCAATGCCAAACTCAAACTTGACACTTGATCAATTAGGCCTACTAGGCCAAAAATGCCTAAAATCCAAATTGAGCACTTGGACTCCATGGAATCTACAATAAGACACCTTGAAACAAAAAAAATAATTTAATTATATGTATATCAACTTATCTCATCACAATATATGTGATTTTTATGTGAAAACTCTTTCCATTAATTCAACAAGGTTGACTAGGCCCATTTTACTCCTTTTTCTTGTAGACTAGCCATTTTGATCAAGTTAGAAGGATCAATTATAGGATTATTTATTATAAAATTAAGGTTTGAAGAGAAATAAAAATCCTATAATTTTAACTCCATTGATTATATTTCATTAAACTATCTAGTACTTCATTTTACATGTTTTTTCCATAAAAAACATCATTTATGCCCTGATCCATATATCTCCATATGTCAAATTGGAATTTATGTAATTATCTCTAGGTTTAATTTATGTTTTAAAAAAATTTAGGCTGATCCATGGTGATTTGATGGCAATAAAATTAACTTTTTCTAAAACTAATTTTTTGAGGGCTTAGGAGGGTTTTAGAGATGAATCTTCAAAAAGATGATTCGTGAAGTAAAAACATACAAATACCAAACTATTTAATTTTATGGGTATTAAAATTACCATGCTAACATTATTAATAATATTGGACTCCCATGTAAAATATATGAAAAGTTATCATGTGGAGGAAAATTGCTTGTAGGGTTTTGACTGCATTCTGGGCTACCTACACTCTTAATGATTGTCTATTAAGAAAATTCCCTCAAATAGACTAATTTTTTCATTAATTATAATTAAATATATGTTATAAATTCATACTAATATATTTTTTCCAAACTCTTCACATGGTAAAATAAATGAGCATCTGAACATGAGGCTTAAAAGGGTGCTTAGAATTGCAAAAAGTGAAAAACTTCACCAAGATGAAAATAAATATTCACATACTTAAAAATTACTTAAAAATCATAATATGGTCTTTACCATTCTATAAAAACACTCTAAAAGTCCCTTTTTCTTGAAAAGTCCAGAAAATATCTTTTTGGCCTATGTGCATGTTTGCTTGTAAAAGCCTATATGAGCATGCTTTGTATAAAATTTTGAGTTTTAAAAATATTCAAATGTATTATTATTGTTTATAAAACCATCCCATTATTTTTAAAATTTCATCTATGTTTAGAATCCTCTGTGACACTCCAAAATGATGCCTACTCCAATGGTGATCTTTAATGGACATGCTGAAGACAGTGACAGAAAAAAGAGTATCTACACTCATCCAAATGGCATGAAAGTTTTTTAAAATATTTAAAAACTCATAATTACCCTAATTAAAAAAATTAAAGTTATAAATCCACTTGTAGCTCCCAAAATCCTCAATTTCCCTATGAATTTGCTCCTTGTGCACGGACTATAACATAAATGACTATGTTTTGGATGTTTGAAAGTGTTTTCATGATATTTTTAGGTTTTAAATTTTTAAAAAATCTTCATATTTCTTAATATCATCATTAATAACTTTGAAAACTCCTCTACCCCTATTTTAAAGCATGTTTAGACCTCCTAAACAAGGCAAATATGCTTTTCAAATGATAGTGTTTTTTATTTTGATAGGTTATTTATGTATTTTTATCATATTGAGTGGATAATAAATCTTATTTATGTCATTAAAGGCTATTTATATTAAATTTAGTTCCTCCACACATCTCCTTGTATCCATGTGACTCCAAACCAAGCTTTATAGGTCTTCAATTGTGCATAGTCTGTACAATGGCCTAGGTATTTCACTAATTTTAGGTCAGTATTATTCCTTAACCACAAATTAAATTCATCATTGACCACTTATCACTATTTTAATGTCTTATTTACATTTAATATGACTTTGAGAAACTATTAACCCTCAAGTTACTTGAAATAGTCTTGGAGGTGATTGTATGTTAAGAGACTGTAGGGTTGAAGGATAATTCAAATTGACTATGTTCATGTACTTTACGATGACCAATATGATTCCTTATGTTGAAAATAATTCCTTTATTATTTCAAAAACATCTCAAACATATTAACCTTCTTTGACCATGAGTATGACCTTGGTACAAGCTTAAGGGAAAAACTCATATCCTTATCACAGTTGTAGTATGGTGTTCAAGGATTAAACTATCATATATAATTGTTTGGAATGTCATTTTAATTACATTTTAGTCATATTTTATTATAGATAACCATTATAAACTTTTAAAACTTCATTAAACCTTTGGTGTATCATTAGCCCTTAGGAAACTCTTCAAGACTATGGTGACCATGTTCCTAGGCTCTTTATGACCCCTGTATGGATGTAGGGACTATAATAGGGTTTTGAGATGGCTTATAATATCCTCTCCACTAATGGAAGTCATAAAACATCAAAGTGTTTTATGAGATTGAAAGTAATATCACATTAGTAATCCATAATTCCTATGTTTCCATCTACAATATCACCTACTTGGGTGTAGGTTTCCTCTAATGATAGATGTAGGGTGACTGAGTATTTGTGAAATCATGTAATTTATCCATTTGATAAATTTTCCATTCACCTTGATGGGTCAAACTTGACCATTTATCTTTTCTTTAAAAACCCTATAGATGACCATAGACCTAACAAAGTATGGTTAGAGGTTAACATTTTGCTCTACTGAAAGAGGGATTTGACTATACCTTTTCCCCTTATGACTCATCAAGTTATTTAAAAACTTGAACTAGCCCCTTGATGTTACAACATGCTAAAATTCAACTTTTCCTTCCTAGACATAGACCCTTATTAACACTTGCCTGATTTTATAATCAATTATATGGACTACAGGCTCTATATAGGCTATAAGAGTCCATCATACTCACTGTAGATGAGTTTGGGGTTATAGGTACACATTATCCTCAAAATGTTACTTGAGATTTATAATATACCTGAAAATATTCCTTCTTTCACAAGGTCATTACCTATCATATCCATGTATTGGAACTTCAAACCCTCTGAACTTGGCTCGAAGAGAGTTTGTAGGATGCTTTTAGTGCACTATAGGTTTTCTTTGATGGATAATGTGTGTATGGATTAAGATGTAGGTGACCTTAAATATAGCTATGCACCTAATTTTGTCTTTGATACTATTCATAATTATGCATAATTAAGGTCATTTCATTATAGAGAGGAACCCACTATCACTTTGGATTGATGCATACCATGAGCTCATTAAATAGACTATCAATTGTAAAGTGCTTTGAGAGTCCATCATGTATGCATATGACCCTTGATATAGATTATGATATGTTTATTGAGACTACTATTATGCATCACTAAAACCATGAATTCAATCATTTCAAGATTGATTCCCTTGAAACTCATATGACTTCATTTCACTTTCTTGACTATATGTACCTACTGTAGTTGGTCATATTCTGGTGTCATGGTGTTAAAAAAGAAGGTCCAATTACTTTACTTAGCCCACCTCCTCATATTGATGGATTTTTTACTCAAATTAAAACTTGAGGAAGGTCTCTCTCCTTTTGAAAACTCATTAAACCTTATAGCCACACTTTAATGTACAACCCTCTTGATTGGCTCTTTTGATGACTATATTTGATACTTTGAATACCTATATAACCCTTTATCATGCTTTGTTTTGGTATTCAATCATGGTATCATGTAATAAGGAAGGTATGATGGTTTTAGGGATGAAGGATGGTATAAATAGATGGGGAATCATGGAAGGAGGGTATGGAGAAACAAAATCATAGTGGAAAATGGTAGTGCTAGACAAGGGTATGGAGAGGCTAGGATGGTGGTGAAAAGGAGCAAGGAGGATCATGAGAACATTAAGGTAAGGAGTAGCATACAACCAAAAACATATAAACATCATACCACAAAAATTTAGACTCCATTATAGGAATGTATTAGGTTGAATTTGAAACATGGTTTTCTCCAAAAACTATAAATTTTGCAAAGTTTCCTTAACTTATGCTAAATAAGCTTCATTTAGACACCTTTAAACATGGAGATGGGAATTATTGACCATAAAATAAGAATAACCTCTAAGGATTATTCATGGAAACCATGAAAAATTTATGTAAACCCTACAAAACACAAAATTCTTGAAAATTTAAGGCTATCTTCCTCCTCAAGGATCATACAATTCATCTTTGAATCTCATACTACTCTTTCTTTGACTAGATGAATTTGTGGGATTTTTTGGACCTTTAATTTAATGAATAATATATTCATAAGGTCATGAAAAGGTATAAAAATTCCACAAGATTTTGGAACAATTTATTTTCCTTAAAATTTTGACTAGGGAAGGAGAAAATAGAGAAAACTAGTTGCCTTTCTGGTTCTAGGGCAATAGAAAGTTACCTATATTCAAATAAATGGTTCATGATCCTAGATAATCCAATTGAGAAACCAATTATACCATTAATAATCCCTCTAAGTCTACTTTCTTCACCTCATATTTTAGACTTGTACTTTCCTCCAACAATCTATACCATCAAAAAACATATAGGTAGGTCCCTTTGTGCAAACTGGGCAAGTGTTAATAGAATATTGGTTTAGGGCCTATATGGCCATTAAAATCCATGAAACTCTTGATAAATCCTGGATATGACCTGTAATTTATCTCCCTTACTATGTATTGTATGGAAACTATACAAAATCTAAACTTTGCTTGTAAAAGTGAAGGAAAAGAGCCTTTTTTACCCTTTTAAAAGAAATCCATGTTTCCCACCACTTGAAATAGAAGTCCTTAGAAGGAATAATGTGACATTACATGAAAAAATGTAAATTTTTAACCTTTTTCATGTTTTAAAATAGGTAAATTAACACATGTGTCTCAATTTAGGGGCTTTTGGGGCTATTTAGCATATCAAGTGACTTTTTCATGACTTGAAACCATAGACTTAGGATATTTTCATAATTTTGAACATGTTAAAATCCATTTTGAAATAATAATGACCCATTTACAATCCATTTTTGATGGTTTGACCAAAATTAGTGCTTTTAAGGCCATAAATGACTAGTTTGACTAGTTGTAAAGTGTTAATGACTAGTTTTAGGAAAGTTTTGAATGATAAGGGTAGTAATTTGACCTTGACAGGTCAAATTACTAACTATTGTGGTGACTTTTGGGGGTTGACTATCTTTTTGGTCAAATAACTTAGATGAAGCATAACAAGTTTGACTAGATGACCTTCTTAACTGAGAAACAAGATCTTTTGAAATTTGAAACACCTTTTTTGACTAACACAACAAAAATGAATTCAAACTACTAAACTAGAAATCAAAGACAAGTAACCTACAAAAAATAGGAAAATAATGAAAGGGAAGTAGATTATTGATGTGTTACTCACTTTTTAGATTATAATAAACCTAATAACCGAAAAGGAGAAGTCTTCCCCTAGGGTAGAATGGGAATGTTATTTTGTGCACCATGGATCCTTGAAATGTATTTGCTTCCTTTTGATAGAATCTTCTTAAAGATAAGAGAACATGGATATTCATGTCCTCTCAATGATGTAGCTAGACCTCCAAATTCCATTCTTAGGTGCATGGATTGAAGAAATGGATCAAGTTTCCGATCATCTTCCTCTCATATTATTTGTTCTTACATCAAGAATGTTATCTCTACCTCATTCATAGGTTGATTATGATTTGACATGTTCTCATCCAATGATTGTATTATAAAGTTAGCTGGTATACCTGGATTGATGTCTTCATTAGGATCTATATGAGGTGCTACTTTGTCAAAATATTTAGATTATTGATAAGCATCTAAACTTGGATATAATTTTTTAATTTATTCTTGATGAATAGCTGCAATAGTACTTATTATAAAACACTCTTCAATCTCCATATTAGGTGGAGATAGACTATCAAACTTTACACAAAAAATTTCTATGTCATCCCAAAAGGCTTCTTCATCATGATAAATTGAAAGGACATAAAATTCATTTGCAATATTACCATTTGAAACATGTTGGTCACACATTTATACCTTTTGGATGGAGTCAAGTGAAGATTCTTGATCTATTGCACTTGTCTCATCTTATTTAGGAATATTCTTTATCTCAGCAATGGCTTTATGAGAGTTATCTTCATAGCTAATTTTTTAAGAAATATTTATTTGTACTTCATCTATATCAGTTACTATAAGCTCTTTAGAAACCTCTTACAAATATTCTTCTTTGGCATGATGAAATATTGAATTATGTTTGTCCTTGACAAGTGGTGTCCCAATAATGATTTAGTCTTAATCACTCAATTCACCTTCCTTTTTGTCTCTTTGGCTGCATCTTATTAATTTAACTCACAAATATCTCTAAAATTAATCAATAAAATGATAAAGGTTAATAGAAGTCATAAAAGATACCTAGTTTTTCTCATGAGGCTGCTCTTCTTGGATCACCTTCACCTCATCACTCTACACTTTTTCTTAAATGGATTTCCACGAAGGAAAGGACTTTGTTTTCTGAGGAGAAATGAGTGGAGGATGGATGATCTCTTACTTCAATTAAGCATCTTGAATGATGTTTGATTGTTACTTTTTCCCCTTTGACTCTTAAATATACTTCCAAATCATGAACTTGGGTTTATGAACCTACGCTTCTATACTTTTTACAGCCATGGGTGTTAGAGAAGGAATTTGCTTTGGTGTTGAATTTACATCTGCCATTAAATATTAGAGATTCTAGTTTGTAAGATCAATTTTCTTGGCTAAATTAGCCTCAAAATCATGTATTATATTAATGGGAATTCACTCCTACAAATTTGAATACATAGGCTCCTATATGATCTCTGCAATCTAAAAATTAGACTTCTCATAAAAAAAACTTCAATTTTCTGAGACCTCTCTTGGATAGACTTCAAGGTAGGAAAACTATGTAAGGTTTGGTTTGATTTGTAAGGTCTATGATAAACATGGGTTTTTTTATCATAAAGGGAAAAGGGTAGTTCTATGGGAACATACTATTGACTATGATAACCCTAAGTTTTCTCATAAACTATCAACCTTTTTTCAATGTTTACTATTAGACCTCCAATGTCTAAAATATTAGAGATAGACTTGAGTTACCTTGATTTATGAAAGTTTCACATACCTCTTTATCCCATGGAAAATTTTATCTTATACTCTAAATTTTATACATGGAAATCTCCTCCATGTAGCTCTATCTAGTGTCTATACTTATCATCTCTTTCTCATATACAAACAAAGTTTTCTTAAAGCTTGAGATAGATTGATTTGGGACTTGATTGGGATAATTATAAGGATAAAAATATGCATGAGAGTGGTGATAATAATGGTATGAGATATAATATTATTGATAAAGCTATATACATTCATTATATGGATGATATGGCTCATGATAAGATTGATATGAGTCACGAGGTTCATACTAGAATTGTTGGTAAGGAGAAGAATAATATAATTATTCTCTATAGGATTCCATGGCCTATAAAATCATGAAGATAATTTAAAATGTGAAAAAATATATACCTTATGACTTGAGATGAGGGTCATAGGAGTACTGGAAATTAGATCTAAGGATGAATATGCTGCAAACTTGTACTCCAATTGAGGAACTTGGGTCCCACCAGGTGTGCAAAAAATGTTAGCTATCTAAATAACACCCTACATGAAGGATTGGTATATTTCGCTATGAAAAATTCAAACCTATACTAAAATTGGAATGATCTAAGTTGTGAGACACATGAACTTAGGTCAAATCTCTAGATTTTGCTGAGGCTAGCTCCTTTGATGTATCACTCAACAATACTTACTAAACTACTAATTGTTGGGATGAAAAGGGGAAGAAGGAAATTGAAAGGAAAATCCTACTTTACTATTGGTGATAAACCTACATTTTTGGTCCATCCACTCAATTTGAGCTCCTAAAACACTGATTAGACAAGAAAAGATACAATCTATAAATCCAATTGAGTCTTATGCACCAATATTTTATGAAGAGGTTTTATCTAGTGGTCAAATCTTGAGGGAAATTATGGAATAGGCTTGATTAAATACATGAACTAGCCACTTATTTTCATTTTAAGCTTAGCCAAAAGACATCAAGCACTGAAAATGACTTGCATAATCTCAAAAACTAGTAACTAGGTAAGAATCAAGACTTGAAAAGGGAGAATGCTCTATCACATATGTAAATCAACTGATAGAAATACACTATACCATTATAATGAAATATAAAATAGTCATTTTATTTATCTAAAAATGTTACAGAACTCAATCTTGGTAGAGTCTGGTCTTGCCAAGAGAGGGATGAATCCGTAAAAATGGATAAAAAGTAAACATATATAGTAAAATCATATAAAATATAAGATATTGGTGTTGGAAAGAGAAGAGGATATCAAATCCATATTAACTTCATTCAAATTTGATTTCCAAAATGGTAACAAAGTCTTGAATCAATATTCTTTGATCATCTTATCTTACATGAATATTTACTCTAGTGTTAGAAAAGGAGTGGTGGGCCCATATTTGACAAGTCAATCTTCGTTTTCATGAAATTCTATGTCAAACCTTGAGTTATTTAACTACACTTGAAGTTATTTGAGGCTGAGATGGAACGAGAAGCAACACTTCTTGCATGAGATGACATGGAATTGGCTAACTAATAAGGACTATTCAACTCCCTTTGAACTGAACATGATTGAAGTGGCACTTGATTCTTTAAAATATGAATTAATATTGATTTGAATATAATATAATTGGAATTTAAACTCTTTTTAAACTCCTTGATCTTATCTCTTAATTCCAAACTTAAACTTGACACTTGGTCAATTAGGCCTACTAGGTCAAAAATGCCTAAAATCCAAACTGAGCACTTAGACTCCATGGAACCTAAAAAAAAAACACCATGAAACCTGAAAAAATAATTATACTTGTAAAAACTTATCTCATCACAATATATGTGATTTTGATGAGAAAAATCTCATCATTCAGTTAATAGGGTTGACTAGGCCCATTTTACTCTATTTTATTATAGATAGGCCATTTTGATCAAGTTGGTAGGATCACTTCCATGATAATTTCTGATAAAATTAAGGTTTTAATATTAATAACAAGTCTTATTCTTCAAGATTTATTGATTAGATTTCATTGAACTATCTAGTAATTCATTTTACATGTTTTTTTTCTATAAAAAACATGATTTTTTCCCTAATCCTTAAAAATCCATATGTCAAATTAGAATTTATGAAATATTATCTAAGTTTAATTTATGTTTTAAATTTTTTTATGCTGATCCATGGTGATTTTATGGAAAGAAAATCAACTTTTTTGCAAAACTAGTTTTTTGAGGGGTTAGGAGGGTTTTAAAGCTAAATATTCAAAAATATGATTCATGAATTAAATACCTCCAAATCCAAAAATATTTCCTTTTATGTGTAAAAAACTTACCCCCCTAACATCCATAAAAATATTGGACTCCCATGTAAAATATATGAAAAGTTATCACATGGAGGAAAATCACCTGTAGGGTTTTGATTGGATTCTAGGCTACCTACTCTCTTAATGATTGTTAATAAATAATATACCTTAAAATTACCTAATTTTTTTATTAATTATAATTAAATATGTGTTTTCAAAACATACTAAGAGTGTTCAGCCAAACTCCTCACGTGGTGAAAGATACGAGCATCTAAACAAGAGGGTTAGAAGGGTGCTTGGAACTGTAAAAAGTGAAAAACTTAACAAGGATGAAAATATATATTCCCATAATTCAAAATTACTGAAAAAATAATCACATGTACTTTAAAATTCTATCAAAACACTCTAAATTTCCCCTTTTTTTGAAAAGTAAAAGAAATACCTTTTTGGCCTATATGTAAGTTTGCTTATAAAATCCTATATGAGCATGTTTTGCATAGAATTTTTATTTTTAACACTCTTTAAATGTATTATTATTATTTTAAACATAATATAATTATTTTTAAACTTTAATCTATGCTTATAAAATTTTTAGCACTCCAGAATGATGCCTGGTCTAATGGTGATCTCCAATGAACATGCTAACGACTGTGACAAAATAGAGAGTATATCCACTTGTCAAATGGGAATGAAACATTTTTTATAAGTTTATAAAACTATTATTGACCATTTTTAAAAAATTTAAAGTCCTAAGTCTACCTATAGCTCCCATAATCCTCAATTTCCCTTTGAATTTACTCCCTATGCAAATATTGTAACATAAATGACTATGTTTTAGATGTTTAAAAGTGTTTTCATGATATTTTGAGGTTTTAAAGAATTAAAAAATATTAAAATTTATCATTATTCTCCTAAATAACTTGTAAAACTCCTCTATCCCTATTTTTAAGCATGTTTAGGCTCCTAAACAAGAGCAAATATACTTCTCAAATGACTATGTTTTTTATTTTAGTAGGTTGTTTATGTAGTTTGAGAATATTGAGTGGATTATCCATCTTATTCAGGTGATTAAATACCATTTATATCAAATTTATTCCCTCCACACATCTCCTTGTATCCATTTAACTCTAAACCAAGCTTTATAGGTCTTCACCCATGTATAGTCTGTATAATGACCTAAGTATTTCACTCCCTTGAGGTTGGTATTATTCCTTAACCACAAATTAAAGTCATCATTGACCACTTATCACTATTTTAATGTATTATTTTCATTTAATATTACTTTGAGAAACTATTAACCCTCAAGTTACATGAAATAGTCTTGGAGGTGACTGTATATTAAGAGATTGTAGGGGTGAAGGATAATTTTACTTGACTATGTTCATGTACTTTGTGATGACCATTATGATTCTTGATGTTGGAATTAAATCCTTTCTTATTGAAACAACCTCTCAAACATAATAACCTTTTTTGACAATGAGTATGACCTTGATACAAGCTTAAGGAAAAAAATCATATCCTTATCACAGTTGGAGCATGGTGTTTAAGGATGAAACTACTATATATACTTGTTTAAAATGTCCTTTCCATGACCTTATATCATATTTCCTTATAGATAGCCATTAAAACCTTTTAAAAAGTCATGAAACCTTTGGTTTACCATTATCCCCCAAAAAACTCTTGAAGACTGTGGTGATCATGTTCCTAGGCTCTTCATGACTCCTATATGAATCTAAGGACTGTAATAGGGTTTTGAGATGGATTATAGTCTCCTTTTCACTAATGGTAGTCATTAAACATCAATGTTTTTTTGTGATATTTAAATTAATATCACATTATTAATCCATAATTCCTAGGTTTTCATCTACAATATCACATACTTGGGTGTAGGCTTCCTCCAATTATAGCTATATAGTGACTGAGTATTTGTGAAATCATGTAATTGCTACATTTTATAACTTCTCCATTCAGCTTGATGGGGTCAAAATTGATCATTTCTCTTTTATTCAAAAACCCTATCTTCAAAATACCCTATAGATAACCACATGCCTATCAAAGTATGGTTATAGGTTAACATTATGCTCTTTTGAAAGAGGGATATGACTATACATTTTCCCCTTATGACTTGTCAAGTCAATTCAAAACTTAAACTATCCCCTTGATGTTACAACATGCTAAAATTCAACTTTTCCTTCCTAGACATAGACCCTTATTAGCACTTACCTAATTATATCATCAGTTATATATACTATAGGATCTATATATGTTGTATGAGTCTATCATAGTGGTTGTATATTATTTTATGGTTATAGGTACACATTATCCTCAAAATCCTGCTTGAAGTTTATAATCTACCTAAAAATATTCCTTCTTTCACAAGGTCATTACCTATCATATCCATGTATTATAACTTTAAACCCTCCCATCTTAGCTCCAAGAGTGTCTGTAGGATGATGTCAGGGCACTCTAGGTGCCCTTTATTGGATAATATGTGTATGGATTAAGATTTAGGTGACCTTAAAGAAGGCTATACACCTAATTTTTTCTTTGACACTCTTCTTAACTATGCACAATGAAGGTCATTGCATTGTAGAGAGGAACCCACTATCACTTTGGATTGATGCATACCATGAGCTCATTATATAGAGAATCAACTAGAAAGTTTTTTTAGAGTCCATTATGTATGCATATGACCTCTAGTTTGGCTTGTCATTATTTACTGAGACTATTCTTATACATCACTAAAACCATGAATGTAATCATTTCAATATTGATGCCCTTGAAACTCATATGACTTCATTTGACTTTCTTGATTGTATGTACCTAATATAGGTGGTCATATTCTAGTGTCATGGTGTTAAAAATGAATATCCAATTGCCTTATTTAGCCCACATACTCAGCTTGAGGGACTATTTACTCCCATTAAAACTTGAAGATAGTCTCTCTCCTTTTGAAAATTCATTGAACCTTATAGCCAAAATTGATTGTATAAGCCTACTAATTAGCTCTTTTGATGACTATATTTGATAATCTAACTACCTATATACCCTTTGATCATGATTTGTATTATTATTTAATCATGGCACCATGGAATTAAGAAGGTGTTAGAGTGGTATGGATGAAGGATGGTAGAAAGAGATATGGAATCATGAAATGAGGGTATGGAAAGACAAAAACATAGTGGAAAATGGTAGTGCTAGATAGTGGTATGGAAAGGTTGTGATGATGGTGAAAAGGAGCATGGAGGAGCATGAGAACATCAAGGTATGGATTAGAATGCAATCACAAACATATAAACATCATACCACAAAAATTTAGAGGCCATTATAGGAATGTAAGAGGGTGAATTTGAAACATGGTTTTCTCCATAAAACTTATTTTTTTCAAAGTTTCCTTAACTTATGCTAAATAAGCTTGATTGAGACATCTTTAATCATGGATATGGGAATTATTATCCATGAAACAAGAATAAAATCTGAGTATTATGCTTTAAAACTATGAAAACTTGATATAAACCCTACTAAACACAAATTTATTGAAAATTTGAGGCTAACTTCCTCCTCAAGGACCGTACAATTCACCTTTAAAATCATACTACTCTTTTTTTGACTAGATAAATTTATGATATTTTTTGGACCTTGAATTACATCAATAAAACATTTATAATTCCAATGAAAGGTATAAAAAGTCCCCAAGATTATGGAACAATTTTATTTGCCCTAAAATTCTGCCTAGGTGAGGAGAAAATGGAAAAAATTTGTTGCCTTTCTGGTTGTAGGGTAGAAAAAATGAACCTATATTCAACTAAATGGTTCATGAGACTTGATAATATAATTTATAAACCACTTATACCATTAGGAAGCCCTTTTATTCTTCTTTTTTCACCTTTAATTTTAGACTTCTACTTTCCTCAAACAATTTGTATTGTCAAAAAACCTATAGGCAAGTCCCTTTGTACAAACTAGGAAAGTACTAACAAAAGATTGGTTTAGGGCCTATATGGCCATGAAAAGCCATGAAACTCCTGATGAATCTTGTATATTCCCTGTAATTTATCTTCCTTGCTTTGTATTGTACAAAAACCATATGAAATCTATACTTTACTTATAAAAGTGAAGAAAAGATCCATTTTTTGCCCTTTTAAAATAAATCCAAGCTTCCCACCAATTAAAATAGAATTTATTAGAAGAATAAATTGCCATTACATGAAAAAATGCAAATTTATAAGCTTTTTCATGTTTTAAAATTGGCAAATTGGCATGTGTGGGTCATTTTAGGGGCTTTTGGGGCTATTTAGCATATCAAATGGCTTTTTCATGACTTGAAACTTTAGAATTAGGATATTTTCATACTTTTTAACATGTTAAAATCCCTTTTGAAATAATAATGACCTATTTACAATCCATTTTTGATGTTTTTGACTGAAATTATTCCTTTTAAGGCTAGAAATGACTAGTTTGACTAGTTGCAAAGGGTTAATGACTAGTTTTTAGAAAGTTTCAAATTATAGGGATAGTAATTTGACCTTGATAGGTCAAATTACTAACACAATTTTGAGTATGTTGAATCCTTTGCTCATATGGTAAACATGAGTATTGTTCGATTAATTATTTCTCTTGCAACTCAAAATGGTTGGATCATACACCAAATGGATGTCAAAAATACCTTCCTAAATGGTGATTTAGAATAATAAATATATATGACTCAACCTAAATATTTCATTGACTCTAACAAAAAACATTATTTTTTAAATTAAAAAAATCACTTTATGTTTTAAAATAATTTATTTAAGCTTGGTATTCTAAAATCACTAGTTATTTTAAGGAATTAGGTTTCTCTAACTATTATTCTAACAATAACCTCTTTGTTAATGTTAAAAATGGTCATTTAATATAAAACAAAAACCATTATTTTTTTAGGTTAATAAAATCACTTATGTTTTAAAAGAATCTCTCTAAGCTTGGTAATATAAAATCACTAGTTATTTTAAATATTTAAGTTTCTCTAACTACTATTTTGATAATGATCTCTTTTATAATGTTAAAAATGGTCATTTAATATTAATTGTAGTATATGTTGATAATATTCTTATTACTCACTATCTAATTAGTTTAATTCTTAAATATAAAATAAACTAAGTTAGACTTTTGAAATGATTGATATGGATATTGTTCATCATTTCTTAACAATGACTATATTTCAGGTTAAAAATTTAATTTTTGTATCACAAACTTAGTATACGCATATGCTTGACTATAATCCTAAATATACTAATATTTAATTTCATTTTAATCTTGATCCAAAATCTACATGTGACAAAGCTAACCTCACACTTTACAGAAAAATTATTGGTAGTTTGATTCATCTAACCATTACTAGGTCATATATTTCATATGTTAGTATTGCTTCTAGATTCATGTAAGATCCATATTTAGATAATAAAAAATTAGAAAAGCAAATACTTTGGTAGATCAAAGGAAATATAAATTTTTGTGTATTTTATTGATCTAATGATAATAATAATTTATATGGTTACTATGATGTCAACCTTGCTTGTGATACTATAGATTGAACATGTGTGTGTGTGTGTGTGTGTGTGTGTGTGTGTGTGTGTGTGTGTGTGTGTGTGTGTGTGTGTGTGTGTGTGTGTGTGTGTGTGTGTGTGTGTGTGTGTGTGTGTGTGTGTTTAAATTTGGTGTAGGTTTGATCACTTGGAACAAAAAAATAAATGTACTATTTATATCTCTTCTATAAAAACATAGTATAGAAGTGTCATGGAAGTTGCTAAAGAAAACATGTGGCTACAAATGTTGTTAGGATAATTTAGTTTTAATGTTTCTAATAGTACCACCCTTTATGTGATAATCAAAGTTGTATGGCTCTAAAAAAAATATAGTGAAATACCAATGAACTAAAAATATTGAAGTTCATGTGTATTTTATCTGTGATAAAGTCATCAATGGTGATATTCATCTGTTGTTTTGTCCTACAGATGAAGAAGTGCAAAATATATTCATTAAACCACTTGTTACTACCAAGTTTTATTAATTTTATACAATGTTGGGCCTTTTAGGGTTGCCATTGAGGGGTAGTTGCATGACAATGCCACTTCATAATGACGATGCATTTATACTTATTTTCCTTATAAAACAGTGTAATAAGTCACCGTATGAGATTTTCGTGAACTTAATAATTGTTTGAGTTTATAGTATACCTAATAATTATAATAATATTTTTTAATAGAGGTCTTTATGTTATAAAAGTCTCAAAAAATACTTAATTGATTATTCATGAGAAATTGTGAGATGTAGTTTCATGATCATGCAAGCCTAAACTTACTTTAAGTAGTTTATTAATTATAATTCCTTTTTTTTTAAAAGGTGATATTGGAATGATGAATTTTTTTTAATCTGTTAAATTTTACATGCCTCCTAAAATCATTATAGTTTATTCATGGAGTATAATTCATTTATTAAGGTGACTATGTCATAAATCCCTACTTAGAATCAAGGAGTGTTAAAACATTAAATTTCTGAGTGGTAACTTTTATGGACCGTTAGGAAATGTTGGTTAATTAAATAATAATATTTTATTATGTATTAACATGGGTTGAAAATTTTATGTAAAAAATAATAAAATATATTTATTTATTACCATTATTTTAACTATTCTTGGGGAGAGGTTGGACCCATTGGTTACAACAATCCACCTCCATGCTGTAATATAAAAAAATTCTTATCACTTTGGTAAATCATTCATGATGGAACATGAAATTATTATTTTTACTATTACATTAAGATATTTGCATGTGGCAAATATTATTTAGAGAGTTTTATAAAGATCAAATAGAGAAGAAGTGAGAAGAGAGGGATTTATGTATTAGGGTGTGGTTTCTCAATATATTAATATCAACTATGTTTTCTTTTACCTTTGTGATGTTTTATATATTAAATCCCATGTTAATATTTGACCTTTTTTTTTTTTAATTGATTTTCATCTAGATCTTTCTATGTGTGCATAGTTCAATATATGTTGCATATTTTACATAAATTTGACATTATAAAAATAATACAAATACAAAACAGATCTAAAAATCCCACCCAAAAAACTATATAAATCAATAAATATTGATTCCCTCTAAAAATTAGGTGGTACCTATAGTCAATGCTAAGTAGTATAATTCATAATCTAAAAAATAGGTTATGTTTTAAAACATCAAATTAAGGTTAGGATCAAACTAATTTGATGTTAAAATTATGAAGAGAATAAAAATCATACATTTAAAAATAAACATATGTAAATATGAACTATTAGTAAAACATTATGGCCTGTGAAAGCTCTAAAATATATGATCTAGTCATCAAATCAGGTAAAAAATTATATATTATTGAAATATGGGTTATCAATTTTCAAAAACAATCTCATCACCATGTATATATAAAAATAATAATCAAGTGTGAAAATGACACACACAACACCCCCATTGAAAATTGGATCTTATATTCATCTCTAAAGATTTTGGAGATATAGTCCATTAGATAATTATATTTTAGTGAAACCATTGGTAATTGCAAACACATGTACACTATATATTTATTTAGTGTAATACAATGTTTGTTTATGGTGAATATATTCCTATGATATAATAACTATTATGTGGATGGATGTCCATTGATGAATTTTCTTGGTCCCTCCTCAATTCCTATTATGTCCCCACTATATCATTGTTGAAGCATTTTAGGGGAGTTTGATTAATTTACTTACCACTTTGGACCTATTTTGTCCTCTCCTCCCACTTCCCAATTTTTTTTAACTTTATAATTAATAAAAATAAAACCATAACATCAAGTGAGACATCCAATGCATCTTGATTCAGTAGTGGATCAATCCACCCAATCCTTCTTTACTAATAATTTCAACCTATCCAATGCACTTTACTTAGTGATGGATTAACCTATCCTATTTCAATATATTGTTGTACTATTTTATACAATGATGGATCAAACTAATGGAATATTTCAACACCCCTAGTGACATTTATTTTTTTAATATTTTTTTAGAGTCCCTTGTGACATGTTTTAATTTTTTGAGTTATGGTTTTTTGTTTACATGGGTACCTCATCAGACCTAGTTACTAGTACCCATGGATTTTATTGATGCAGTTTTATACACCACATATATCAAGGGGTATATATCTTCTCATTTTATCAGCATGATTTATAGGTATGATATTTTTTAATTTCTAGAAGTTTATTTTTCATGAAGACAAAATAAGTAATGTGTTAATAGTAAAGGGGTCAAAGTACCTCTATTATCAGGGGAGGCTCCCTTTATTGAAAACAAGAGAAAATAAGGAAAGAATATTTATACTAGATATAATCAAAATTTAATTTCATGGGGTTATATATATATATATATATATATATATATATATATATATATATATATATATATATATATATATATATATATATATATAGAGAGAGAGAGAGAGAGAGAGAGAGAGAGATAACATATATGATTAAATAAATTAAATTTTTAATCACTTATAAATGCTAGAAGTAACAAAAAATATGAAAATTATCATATAATATTTTAATGTGAATGAAGTATAGTGATTAAATGAATGTTGAACACAATAACAATGATAATTCACTAGGAAAACAAAATGTACAATGTCTAGTCAAGATTTGTGGTATTAATCTCTATAAAAGAACACAAAGTTTTATTCTTTCTTTCTTCACCTCCAAAATTTTTTGTCTTTTCAAATAGATCCATTAAAAATGACACTATATCTCACATTTACATTATTTTAGGGTGTTTAATTTAAAATTTTAAGATAACATAAAGTCACTTTATGGAATTAAAATAATTCAATTTATTAAAACATAACCCAAAAAAATGAAATAAATCAATTTTATAATAAAAAGTGACTTCGTAATTTTAAAAAAAAATTATAATATGTTATTATAACATAACTTTATATCATTTAATTATAAATTAAATTAATATCACACCATTATAAATTAACTTTATAACATATCTCAAGATGTGCAAAGTGAGCCTTACTCAATCAGTGGCTTTGATTGTAAGACTTCATTCACTGATTGAATACAACATAACTCTACATTTATTGGTGACCAATGTTTCAATGAACTTATGAGTATTATGAATCACATTCACATATCCAATTCAAACAATTGATAATTGGTTCACCTATCCCAATCATATAGAAATGAACATGCATTATTGGGATAAATAATTGCCTATGGTAATTACCTATATATGACCTATAACACACATTATTATTCATTATTTGACCAACTAATAGCTAGTTCACTTATCCAAATCATATGGGAATGAACACATGGTACTGGGATAGATTAATAACTAGAAAATTATGCCTGTGCTTTTGGAAAGTTTGTAGCTTGTTGTTTTAAACCATGAATTTCCTAAATTTATAAAGTTATTTTTTCATCAGTTCTTATTCTAGGAAATTTTCAGCTTTGAAATAAACTTTTCAAATAATTTATACTTTTGATATTAATTTGTATATGACATGATATTCAGTCACTTTATTTTCTATTTCCTCAAATAGGATATGTAACTTGATGAATTTAATGATGGAAGAAATGTCAAAACCTAAAGACACAAAAGATTCACTTTTGACCAAATTTGACAATTGGTCTTTAAGTCTCTACATAAAAATCGTTTGATCTTATTCATGGTATAAATCACAAGGAATTTATGTGATGATATATTTAATACTTGATAGGACTTCATTACTCCTATCCTTTACACCATCGAGCTTCAATTTTTAGTTTTTGAGCATTTATCTTCTAGAATCGATGGCATTTAACCATTCAATATGGAGGTTGTGGTGTTAATTATCGAGAATACCTTTTAAAAAAAGTGAGGAAATCCTTATTGGATCATCTCCTAGATATTAAAAGATATTTATTCCATAAGTTTCATTTCTCTAGTGAAATTTTCCTCAAAAAAATTAATATATCCAATAATATTTGAATCTTATCAAATATTCTCATGATATCATTAATTAGTTAGCTTCAATCCTTACACCAACATGTTCTTAGACCATTTATTTATTGATCTTCCCATATTTATAATTTATCTTGATATTGGAAAAGTATCATTATTAGGAAACACTATCACTAGAAGTACCATCACTGAATAATCTTCAATTAGGTTGACAAGGTGTTGAACATATGCGATCAATTATTAATTTTATTTTGTATATTGTGTCACTTTAGACTTATACATTTCTATGCACTAAATGATCATATATAATGACTCACCACTATAAATATTTTATAATCATTATATAATTTTGCATCACCACTATAAAGATTTTATAATCATTAACCAACATATATTATTTATTCTTATGACTAAGGGGCATAGATATCTCAATGAATTTGATTCATTTTTTGTTAGTGGTGATTTTAGAAATCACCTTAGGATTTTTGGTAGGTAAAGGAGCCAAAAAGGATTGAATTTTATCAAAATATATAATAAGGGGTTTGAAAACCCTTATATTTTTATTTACTAACTCATGAATACAATCTAGTCTCTCTGTGATAGGATGAACACATTGAAGTTATGAATGAAACTCAACCTAAGTTTGAATTGGAGGAGGTGATTGAGTGGAAACCAGTAAAGGTTGAGTAGGATGTCTTTGTGATAAAATTCTAGGAGTATATGAAATAATGAGAATGGGATTTTTATTATAATCAGAGACCATAAATTTTAGATTCATGTTATATATCAATCTAGGAAAATTAGGGCTAATAAAAATAGATGGGAAATGACTATATTGTAAAAGTTTTAGAACCCTCACTCTTTCTTATTCTCCTACCTTGATTGCTTCTCTATCATAATGTTAATAATTATTTTTAGGAATAATTATATAATTTAAATCCTTCTCTTTTTCATTTACATCTACAATATTTATCACCAATGAAGGTTGTTTTGTAAAAAAAGATGATGATTGCATAATATTTTTTTCTCTTTTAGAGTAGAATTTGATAATCCATAACTTATAGATGGATTATTTTCTACCACAAAGCATTCTAATATTATTTTTCACAGCCAAGAAAGGTTGTTTCCCTCTAAGTTCTATCTTTGAGTGTCATTACCTTCCTTTTTGATTAATTTATCTTAGGAATAGGGCTTGAGGCTAGTTTGTTATAGGTAAGATCAATTAAACATTTTTCATATTGAGTTATTCCTCTTAGAACACTTTCAAAGTCAAAGGAAATTTTATTTTTATTTTAGTGTCATCCTAAATAATCTTTGAAATGCACATTGCATTCATCTCCATAATCTACCCAACAGTCTTTAGTTTTTGGGTGATGCTAGTACTTTTCACCTAAGATCCTTTTGATGAATCCATGAATGTCAAATTTATACCTTCTAATGAATGGTAGTTGAGTCATCATAATCATTTCAACATCCATTTATTTATATTTATGAAATTAAGAATAATTATATTCCCTAATTGAAATTGGGAAATGTACCTTGATCTAGTGTTTTTATTCCAAGAAATGATTTATTGATCCCATTTATCAACATAATTCTACCAGAGCCCATTTATCACTAACATTCTTTGGTATTTTGTAAATAACATCATTGAATTGATAAATTGTGATTTATGAGGTGTTAAATTGGATAAAACAACTACCCCATTTAGTGACCATCTCCATCACTTGAAAAAGCCTTTTATTAGGATCATTTTCTAGCATCTTGATCATGTGAAAGAGGAAAGCATCATTTACATGCCCAAATTTTTTTACACTCTCTTGGATACTGAGTTATAGATAAAAATGATATACTATGTTTGTCTTTAGATCCATGATCCCTCTAGTGTTTAAGCCTATAAAGATATTTTTTTTAGCTACTATAGACACAAGATACGAGGTCAAGTAGATATGACCTATTATATTTACTTCTATTAATTATTTGTGCAAGACATTGCTTATGATTGATGACTAGTTAATGAACTACTTGCCATTGAAGATGATGCATATGTATCTGTATATCCGTGGATGAAAGTAATAAGCATATGGGATCTAAAAGACTCTATTGAGGAAAGTGATTTTGTCACTTATTTATTTAAATAAATCATTCCTTGGCATGTATTTTAGAAGTATCTTTACATTAGTCTACTTGTTTATCATCCAATAATTATTCATGAATCTAGTGTACTTAATTAGATATTCATCCCAATGTTGTTGAGTAGATTCCTTACTAATTCCAACATGATTTTCATAGTTTTTAATTCTAAACATGTCTTCAATATGCTCACAATTTATTATGAGCACATACTCATTGTCAGAGTTGAAAACTCCTTACTTTTTGAAGTCATATTTTTTTCCACACACAATCACAAGTTCTAAATATTAAATTAAACTAAGAAAAGTTTTAGCTTGAGGAAAACCATTACCATGTATCCACCTTGTGAAAAAGGTTCTCCCTTCATATTTTTGGTAATATAGCTTAGGTGGGAATCTCAATAAATAATAATAATAAATAAAAACAAAAAAATTTATACTATAAAGCTACTACTTATTTTCAAAACTAGGAAATAAGGAAGAATATATGAAAAATAACTAGTTATTGAAAGCAATAATAGGGGAGGCAAAGTTGAACTAAACTATTATAATTATATATAATATATTGATTCAAAAATATATTAAATAAAATGATTAAAAATGTTGATCTACTACAACTACATCTATTAAAATCACACTCTTACTAAAAAACTTTAAAAACTTTTGTTGTCCTCACTATTTTATTCTTATTACAGGTTATTGTCTTCACTATTTTTTTTAACTATAGGTTTTTGTCTTCATTCACTATAACATATTATTGTTTTGTCACTATTTTTTTTCTCCTTCGATATTATTTTTTGATTTTATCATATAATTATCATCCACAAATTATTGTTGCTCTATTTCTATTTTACTCCAACACTATCTCTCACAAATCACTATTGTAATGTATCTTCTCTCTTTCATTCTATATATTTATATTATTCTACTTTATAACTAGTTCACCACCAACCTTGTGCTTTCCCTATCATTTTAAATAGCTTCCTAGGATTCAAAATTCAAATCTTCCCTATATTAAAATTTGATTGGTGAATTCAAATGACTTTTGGAGTTTTTTGGAGCCTAGATAGTGGTAGGTGGGAACAAGGTAAGAGTATAATATTTTAAAATTACCCTTAATATTGACCTTATTTTCATGGTTTGTATAATTTTATTCAAACCATAAATTATCTTGAAAATTTCCTATGAAATTTTTATATGTTTTTAAAGTTTTTTTTGATAATATTCAAAGTCAGATTATGCATCTCTAAAGCTAGACTAGAGGAAAAATTTAGTAGGCTATTAAAAAACCTTAGAGGTTTCTATGTGAATTAGTTTTGAAATGGTAGTGAATCAGTCTAAAAGGTGTATAATTTTTTAGGTGAATCATGTAGTGTAATGTGGTGAAACATGTAAATAAAAACATAGTTTCTACTAAATGACAGTATTGCTATAGAGCAATAGAATGTTTTTAAATGAAAATAATGCTAGAAAATGACAACTATTTTATCAAACAAAAACATTAATATTACTCAATATCATATTAAAAAATTCCATAAATACTATTGAATGACATCTATGATATCAAATTATAAAATTACTAATGAACGATATCATGTTGTTGAATGAAAACAATATTGGTGAATGAAAACTATGCTATCACATGACAACATTGCTATCACTTGAAAACATGTTGTAAAATGGTAATAATGTTGGATAATGGTATAAATTATTAAAAATTCTAACTATGCTATAAAATTAAAACATTGATATCACTTGATAGCATTATTATCAAATGATAGAACTCCTAGAAAATTGTAGCTATACTATCAAATGAAAACATTACTATCACTCTATAAGATGCTATCAAATAACAATAATGATAATAAATAGAAGCTATGTTATTGAATGAGAACATTAATATCACTTGATAACATGCTATTAAATAGTATCACACTAGTGGATTACAACTATGCTGTTGAATGATAACATTATTATCACTCGATAGCATATTGTCAAATGACAACAATGTTAGAAAATGATAACTATGATGTCGAATGAAAACATTACTAGAGATCGATAACATGATATTAAATGGAAAAAATCATATAAAATGGTATATATTCTATCAAACAATAAAATTTCTATCTCTTAACAACATGTTATCATTTGGTAGTAATGTTTTTGAATGATAGCCATATTATCACTTGATAACATAAATGTCATTTGGAAGTTGAATGGTAGCATAATTACCAAGTGAAATTCTAGAAGATCATATAAATACTCGATATGGTCATTTTAATACTCCATATGATCCTCTAAATGATCTAGATAAGCATCTAAATACTCTAGATGATTGTCTAAATACTCTAGATGATCGACAAGAGATAATAAATAGTGGAAATTTTCCTAAGATACAGTGGCACATATTTTATTGGCATGGGAAAAAGTATTATGTATATAGAAATTTAATTTCAACATGGGATGATATGACCCTAAGAATAAATTTTCATGTAAAACAAAGGTGATTTGACCATGTTGTCGACCCCACCAAATCACCAAAATCAGATTCCTAAAAATGAAATATGTATAAATTAAAGAAAATTCACCACTAAAATTTTCCCTAGATAAACTTATGATATTTGGATCTAGATTGGTGATCTCTAGAACTAGTCTATCCATATCCAAATCTAACTTATGGATCTTCAAAGCTAGCCTATACATCTCTACAAATATCATATAATTCTCTAGAGCTAATGTTGTCACATTTATGACTCTTAATATCTTTCTTGAACACAAAAAATTATATTTTGACAAGGAATTAGTGAATATATCAACAAGATTTTTCACTAACTTAAAACATCATTAGTCTCTCCAAAATATCTATTGCATAATTTTATTGGCATATAAATATGCCTTCATTCATTTTTTTAACTCATATGCCAAGAAAATACTTTAATAAACCTAAGTCAGACATTTCAAACTCTTTCATGGATTATTTGAACTCTTATATGGATTTATTTTTCACTTTGGGTAAACTTTAAGTCATCCACATATAAAATAACAATTATAATACCTTCCTTGTTCATCTTGATGTAGAGTGGGCTCACTACCACTTTTTCTAAATCCATTACTCAACAAGTATGAACCCATTTGGCTATACCATTCCCTTGGTGTTTATTTGAGCCCATACAATGATTTATTCAACCTATATACCTTGTTCTCATTCCTAATAATCTCAAAACTAGATGGTTGTCACACAAACATCTTCTTATAAAACACCATTCAAGAAGGTTGACTTGACATCCATTTGATGCACCTTCGATTTGGGTTGACCAACTATTACAATGATTCATATAGTGGAATTAACCAATAAATATGTTAAGGATCAGCTCATGATTCATATAGTGGAATTAACCAATAAATATGTCCAAAAAAGGGTCCACTAGCCCTTATTTTCACTTGTTGCTCTTCTTATCTATCTTCCCCTATTGCATCCTCAATTAACAAAACATCTTGATTAATTATTATCTACTTTATGACTATATTGCACATTTAATAAGTTTTTTATTTCTCACTATATCCAATGATAATGCATTTCTCTCATTTGTCATCCCATTTTGATCTTTTTTACTTGAGAACATGTGCATATATCACATATCCAAATACTCAAAGGTGTTCAAGATTTGGCTTCTAGTTATTCCATGTTTATCGAGGGAGCTTATCCCTAACACTCTTAATGGGTCATATATTGGGAAAATATATTGTTATTTCTAAATCCTCAACCCAAAACTCATTAGAAAAAATTTATCATTTAACATGCTTCTTGCCTTATCTTGGATGGTTCAGTTCTTTCTCTTAGCTAAACCATTTTTCTATAGTGTATACCTCACTATAAATTTATTTTTGATGTTTTTATCCTTACAAAAATTCATAAACTAATTTGAGATTTCTATCCCCCTCTGTCCATTCTTAATATATTTATGTAATGGCCACTTTGATTCTCAACCATGACCTTGAACTGCTTAAAGATTTCAAATTTTCTATAAAGAGGGATTATTCATAGGACCACACAAATCTGAATGTATCAACTCAAGAGGAGCTCTTTCCTTCCAAGACATACCCATGATAAAGGAAATATACAGTCTTGACACACTTTATTTTTTTGTTTTATTATGGGTAACCCTCTCACCATTTTATTCTTTTAAATAAGGTTCATCCCACCAAAACTTAAATTCCCATACATAAGGTGCCAAAGAGTAGATTCATCCACCATAACTATTTTAAACACTATTGTTATCTGCCTTTGCATCTTCAAAGCAAACATCCTATTAATTGTCATCTTTATTACTATAATATACATATTTAAACCACTTATATCATAAATAATTCACTCTCCATATTCAAATCTTACCCCATACTCATTTTTTACAAGTTTCCCAATATTGACTAGGTTATGTTTTAACCCTAACATGTGGTATATATCCTATATTTATCTCTTATCACCTTTCTTAGTGCATATATAAATTTTTCATTTGCCTATGATATGCAAATTCTAATATTTTCCCATATTCACTTATGGTTTGATTGATTCATCTATGTTATTGAACATATTTTTATTCCCACTCATGTGATTTTTGCACCCACTTTCGAGATACCAAATTTCTTTACTAGTTTGCTCAACTATATTGCATGTTATGAACAAGTTTCCACCTTTTTCATTATTATCACATTAAACCTCTTTTGACTTGGATAAATTTGATTTTTGACCATTCAAATCACACTCTTTCTTCTTACACTAAATAGCATGGTGTCCATACTTATTATAATAATATAATTATACATTAGACTTATCATACCTTTGTATATAACTACCTATAAATGTGTTGTTACTCCTTCCTCTTCCTCTTCCATGTGATTATTGATGATTTTGTCTTCCAACTTTTTGGATAGTATAATTTATTCCTCTACCTATTTTTTTTATTCCTCTCCCCTACCTCTCACATTATCATTTATCTTGAAGTCTTGTTCATGGGAAGAAGTGGTTGACCTATTCAACCTTTATTCATGGGTTTACAAGGAACTCATCAGCTAATTTATTTTAATTTGTTTCAAGTATTTATATTCTTCAATTGTAACCAAAATAAGATTGAAAGGCTCATCAACACATTCTCTATGATTTTATGATCTTCAAGAGTACCTCCATTTGTATTTATTTTATTTTTTATGCTCATTATCCTTGTGAAGAATTCGTTAATTTTTTTTTTCATGTGTAGGGTCTCAAAGTCCCTTCTCAAAATATATGAATTTACAAACTTTACCTTATCACTACCTTGATAGACATTTTTAACATGTCTCAAGCTTGCTTGGAATGGGTAGTTGTTGTTATCCTAGGAAATATTGAATCAACCGATGCTATTTAAAATTGGTTTAGATCCTTGGCATCCTTATTTATATTCTCTTTCAAAAAAAATTTTTTTTATTGAGTGATGGTAGTGAATTCTGCCATTTCTACAACTTTTGTATAACCACCTTCTACAAGTTACCATATATCTTGAGAAAAACATTGTCTTCATCTTGATATATCATACATCATAATTATTTCCTTTAAAAATTAAAGGCTATTTTCTTTTAAACATTAAAAACCTAAGTATCTATTACCATTTTTTGGTAATATAACCCAAGTGGGAAACTCAAGTAATAGTAAGAAGAAAGAGAAAAAAAACACACTCTACTATGAAACTACTACTTATTTTTGGATCCAAGAAATAAGGTAGAATATATGAAAAATAACCAATTGTTTAAATCAACAACAGGGGAGGTAGAGTTGAACTAAAGCTCATATAATTATATATTCATATATTGATTAAAAAATATGTTACACAAATTTATTATAAATTTTGATCTATTATAGCTACAACTGTTATAATCACACTCTTACTAAAAAACTTCAAAAATTTCTACTATCCTCACTATTTTTTCTTACTAAAATATTTTATACTCACTATTTTATTATTACTATAGGTTGTTGTCCTAATTAACTATAACATACTATTTTTATATCACTTTATTGTTCTCCTTATATATTTTTTATTAATCTACTCAAATTATTGTCATCCAAAACATTCTTTCTTATTTGTTCCTATTTTTTTATTTTTTTTATTTCTCATAGACTACTTATAAAACATATCTTCTCTCTTACATTCTATATATTTGTATTCTTAAATTTTATAACTATTTCACCTCCTACCCCATGCTTTCCTTCTCATTCAAAATGGATTATTAGGATTCAAAATTCAAATATGCCATGTATTAATTTTATTTAGTGAATTCAAATGACTGATAGTGTTTTCCATAACCAGGGTAGTGGTAGGTGGGAAGAGGGTAAGATTATAATACTTTAAAACACAATCACAAGATATGTATATTACACTAAATCAATAAATGTTGTAGCTTGAGGAAAACCATTATCATATATCCATCTTATGAACATGGTTCTCTATTTGGATATGGTTCTATCACAAAATTATTTCATATTAACGGGAAAATCTTAACCAACATGCAAAAACCTTGTGTTGTGCCTATTTTTGATGCCCCCTTTTTTTTCTTTAGATTGTATACTGAGCTATTTTTCCATATTGACAACTTATGCCATGACATCAGAAACTATTAGTGTGGAGGTCTTATTTCATTGCTTCATTTGAATATTCATTATTATGTTGAATATTTACTATGACTATGCATTTAGTGAAATTATTACTCTACATTATAAAGTGGTTTCAAAATTATTAAGTGGACTTAATGAAAATATTTGGTGTATATGAAGTTATTCAAAATTTAGAAGAGAACAGTTTGTTTGATTTCATGATTATAATACTTTGGTAATATTTGTATTCAATAAAGAATGTACATGGTGCTTAGTGTTTTCAAAATTCATAAGATTTGTAATATTTACATGATTTTTTTGATTTATAGTGGTTGTTTGATCAGATAATATTTATGATAATAAAATTTTGGTAAATTTGAAAATGATGTATATTCTTTAATATCAATTTTTACTATAATAATGGTAGTTATGAATTATTTCAAGATATTATGTATATGTTTGATTAGTTAATCTAACATATAGACAATGTAATGGATTAAGTTTTAAGTTTATTTAGACCCAATGTGACAATAATTCAACTTAAACTAGTTGGTGGCAATGTTGAAAATTTATAAATGTGATAAGCTTAGATATTTAAAACAAGTGACTTAGAGTTAATGTTTTAAGCATGGTTCAAAGTCAAGATCTAATCTGATCACGCTAGCTAATAGATTATTTAAGAGTGATTTAGTAACATAATATTTTTTAGATATAGTGGATTGCTTTAAGATAGGTATTTTATCAGCAGATATTATAGCATTAAATTTGATGTACATATGTTGAATGAAGAATTTTAGAAAGGATATTGGTAGCAAGTTTAGTTTTGGATAAGCTATTATAATTGCTAGAGGATTTGATAGAATTGATGGTAAGGTACTAATATATTTGGCAGCTAATGAAATGGAAACATGTAGTAGCAATAGCTACTAAAGACACTAAGTCATACAAAAGGTATTTTTTTGCTTCTAACTATCATTTTTGGCAAGATTTGAGAAAAAGTCACATTTTAGAAGCAAAAAGAATTTTGAAAAAAATAGAACTTAAAGATGAGTTAAGGAAAATTGAAACCTATGTCATTTAGAGATATATCACTTCACATGAATAAATATTTATTCAAACTTGAAATGCATTGGTTATAAATATTTATTTGGGAAATGGGTATAGTATTTGATTGCGTATTATTTTATTTGTTTGAATAAATGGTTTGAGATTCATGTAGGGAGTGTTATTGGTTATATGATTTTTGAGAGAAATTATTAATAAATGTTGTTGCACTATGAATCATATATATATATATATATATATATATATATATATATATATATATATATATATATATATATATATATATATATGGCAAACTTACGGGTTCTTGTTTTAAAATTAGATTAAAAACATTTAGTGACTAGTAGATATGGAATATAATATAGATGTTCCATGTCAGTTTTTGATTTCAGATAGGTGTTGGGTTTTGAGATAAGTTTGATTTATTTTTGCTTGGGTTGAATATGGTTTAAAGGTGTTATGAAAGTGATAACACACATAAATTTTAGGTGATTGTTTGTATTTTATTGCATGTAATCCTTGATAAGGAAAATATTATTTTTATAGATAAAGATTAATTTATGGTATAAAGAATCTATGTTTGCTCAAAATATTTTGGTTTTTATACTATGAATAATTCTAGGTTGAAGAAATCTGTTGACTTAGCCTAGTTATATTTTTATGAAGTGGATCTATGGAGGTTATGTTTGATTTTAAATTTGATAAATGGCATGCTTTCAGTTTCAATTTGATATTCATAATCAATTTTAAAAAATAAATAATATGAATACTTTCATCATTGTAGTTGGTAGTGTTTTTTAGATACTAGTTTTTTGAATGGGAAAATAAGTTGCTTTTTAGAATAATTTATTTTATTTTGAACATTTATTAGTCTTCACTTTTGATAAAATATTTGACTTCAAACAGAGTTTGTTTTACTTGTAAATTTGTTAGAAAAAACTCTCATCCATTTCATCAGAATAAATGTTGATATGTTGATTTTCAAATTTGAATATTTTTATTGAAATTTATGTACCTTTAGATATAAATTTATATGATTTTACATATATGCAATAATATTTTTAATGCAAGTAATCAAGGTTTTGATTTGTGTCATATTTTATAAGATGTCAGCTTAAACACCTCCTTATTCTAATAACTCTTATTATAACAATTAGAGGAATGATCAAAGTTTAGATGGGGAAGATCCACCTTCTCATAGATTTACTCCTATAGGACACAATTTTAGAGGTAGGAGGCATGGTAGGACTTTACCTAGACCTTTTAATTGAGTAACTCATATGTCAATTCATTTTAATGCCTCAGATCCTACATTTTGGAATGTTTTAGATGATTTACCATTTAACCCCACAAACACCCAAAGTAATAGAGGATGGAGAAGGCCTTTTTGGATAACTCATCTTATAAAATGTTTAAATATAAGTGGTTTAACTCAACACATGAAAAATATCCTACAATCTGAGCATAATTTAATTACCCAACATTCTTCACAACACCATTGACCTTCACCTGAAAATGATTTACAACAAATTACCAAATTACATTCCCAAGCCTTAATACCTTTTAATATCAAAAGTACATCCCCTAAGATTATTAATCTAGGTGAAAATTTTTATAAGTTGAATCTTGTTGATTTTCCTTCACATTTAATTTAAGGATAAATGTTAGTACCTCTAGACCATAAGAGATGAGAGATGAGCCCCTCAGCTTCACCAACTATCACTAGGATGGTTAAAAAATTCAAGTTAGATGTTGATGATGAAGATAATGAAGGTATTGTCATGTTGATAAAAAATTTATACTACAATAATTAGTTATATAGAGTATATGATTGATAAAGGATATCGATTGATTGAGATGTTATATGTTTCTGAATAAGAGTAAATCTCTGAATGATCTTTATTTTTATTATTTTGATACTTTTAGATACTTTATATGCTACAATAATGGTTAAAATTTTGTTTTGGTATTTGACAATGGTTGAAGCATTTCAACAGTATATATATTTTGGTGTGGAATATACAAACTGAATTAATGGATAATGCATACGATTTAATGTTAGATGTATTTAATCTTTATTTAAATTGTTTATGTTATTTAAAATGTTTATTTTATATTATTTTTATGTCTAAGGGCCCACACCCATTTAGAGTATATTCCATATTTGATATATTAATATTTTATTTTTATCAAAGACTTACTTAAAGTATCAAATCAAATTTAGTTATAACTAAAATTTAAATTGACTTGATTTAAAGTCAATTAGGACATAATTAATAGCTAACTAAAGTTAATTATAACTTATTCCTCAACCATATATTGAGGAAATGATTATAAAATAAGGTAAAAGTGACATATCAAGTGGAGGAACATTACATAGGTATTTTTGAAGACTCTGAATTGCTTCAAAGTTCATCATTATACTCTTTTCTATGCAACATCTCTTAGATAAAACAAATTTTGTAGATAGACCAAAGACACATTCTTTGATAGTTAAGTAATATGGTTAATTAGTGTAGGTATATCTAGGCTTTTTTTTAGTTTATAAATGGATTATCTAAAGTCTATTGGGTTTAATATCTTATGATTATTTTAGATTTGCAATCATATGAATAGAATCCAAACTAATTTTCCTTAATATAGATGAATACTTTACTATTTGTGACATGTTATTGATCCATTAAGATTGTATTGGTTGTTATATCAAATATTTATGTGCTAAAAATATTATTTCTCAATAAAATTCAATTTACATTTACTAAGATGACTCTTTTATAAGACTCATAATTCATATTTTTTATTTTGGTTTAACTTTTCATTTATTTTATTTCCATTTGTTGTTTAGATTAAAATAATTAATGTTTAATTGAGATTAATTAGTTAGTTTTAAGTTTAGTATTAATTAGTTATCCTTAATAGGTTTTAATTTTAATTAATATATATTATCGTGTTTTCTTAAATCTTTAATCATTTTCTTAAATAATTAGATCTTATTTGATAGTTTAGAAAAATATATTTTTAAATCTTTATGTTTCATTTTATAAGTTATTATTTTATTTTCTTGAATCATTTTAGGCTTAGTTTAAATATTAGATTCGAGTTATTTTTTTCTATATTTTCTCTTTTATATTATATTAGAATAGGTTTATTAGATTTTTAAATCATTTATTTAATTTTATTTAAATTTAAAATAAATCTTAGGTGTTATATTTAGGTTAGTATTTAATTCTCATTTACCTTGTTTATTGTTTATTTTTTATCTTTTTAAATTTTAGTATCTTGTGTTATTGGTTTGATTATGTTAATTGTTATCTCTATTTCATTCTTTGGCATTCCTTACAATTCATTATTTTTGTATTTCAAATCTTTTTGTTTCTTTTCCTTTGACCTTTTTTGAGTGAAACGTGAAGATTCCAAAGAATTTGATAAGTAGAAATATTTATAATGAACAAAAAAATTTCCTTCAAGAGTTTACCTAATTCATAGATATTATCTATTAAATAGGTTATATTATATGATCATATATATTTCCTAAATTTTATTTAAAGACAATATTTGATTTATAACTTAATAATGGAGTATTGATCAATATTTGGCATACTTGTTATTTTAATAGAATATTTAAATCCTCTTTTTGCATATTTTATATCCTTTATGACCTCCTAGACCCTAACTATTAGACTAGTAAGATTCTACTTTTAAATTTCATGATAGGTGAAAGGGATGATTTCTTGACATGATAATTTTTATTGTCAACAAATATGGAAACTCCGATGGGGAACATTTTAAAAATCTTGTTTTCTTATCTATTTTATCTTAGTTACCCATGACCATTGGAGGTCCACACCTAGTCATTCAATCCTTAATCAATATTGTTGATGATTAGGTTGACATCACTTTTAATCTAACTAGTTTTTATTAGTACAATAAGCCTTATGTTTTACCTCATATAATTGAATTAATCAATGAAGAAGAAGAATCATAAATTATTGACATTTATGCAAATATTACATGCGAAACACAATATCATATTAAAGAAAATAATCATAGAATTAGACTTGAAACTAAGTAGATTTTAGATGTTAATACTTGAATTAGGGTTTTATATGTTTTAGATTCATTTCATATTGAATATTTTATTGATCTTGTTGATCCTAATATAACCACATAATTTAACCAACCTAATCAAGTATTTGAAACATCTAAAACTTTATATAAAATAAGAACAAGCATAACATTAAAGAGTTTGAGATATAATTATAGGGATTCAAAAAAATAGAAATCAAGTAGAAGCAATTTATGATGAAAATTATTCAAATTAAGACATTGCTTAGCCCATAATCAATCCTTGGATTTGTGGAAATCCAATCAATATTGGTGCTCATCTAGGTAATTTACGTTCATTAAGGGGACTTAATGTTCTTAATTTTTTTAGAATCCCTAGTGAGTCATGGGAAGAATATTTAGATGCTTTTAAATTAGTTTGTGCTACCATTAGTATTGTTAATCAAAAGGTCTCTCTTAGATTTTTCCTATAGACTTTGGAAAGTAAAGCATATCAAGCATTTATTAGTCTTTTTGTAAGTGTCATCAACACTTGGAAAGATATTTAAGAATAGTTAGAGTTGTGTTTCATTAAATTAAAAATGGATTTAGATTTATTTAATTAATTTTATAATATTTAAATTTATATAGGTGAAACCATTTATGGGTTCACAAGTAGATTTACTAGATTGTGTTCATAAGTATATTTACTAGATTGCACAAAAAAATCCCACCTGATGTTAGACCATCTAAAATTTTCTCAAGATCATATTTTTTTAATGATTTAACTTTAATATATATAGTTTTTATATTGGATAAAGCTATCATGGATTATGATGAAACTATAAATTTGTGCATAAAATATGAGAAAAATAATAATATGTTGGTTTTAATGACATAATCGTAACTAGTTCAAATTTAGATATAGCAAAAATTCTAAAATCCATTCATAATCTTAGACATGAATTGGTCACCATAAATTAGAAATTAAATGATAATTCATCTTCATTAAGTCATCATTTATTCAAAAAAATAAAATTGAATAAAATCTTATTTATTGTAACATATGTGAATTAGACCATGATCCAAGTACATGTATAGATGTGAAAAAATTCAAAAAATATATTCAAGGAAAGGAAAGTATCTCAATTAATCTGGCTGACAATATAAACATGTGTGGGATCGATGAATATTTAAATGATGTCAAAACCACAATTGCTTATCTTATTAGTACTAGACAAAATATTATTCTAATTATAATACAACTAATATCAATCAAAATTATTTTCAAAATCAAGATAAATTTAAGAATAAATAGAATAATGTAACATCAGATAATTTTTTAATGAATTCCAAACATGATGATCCTTTATCCACAAGTTTTAATAATCTTAAATATCCTCCATATAAGCCTAAAAATTATACTCGTATACATCATCTAGATGTATGGGATTATAATATCATTGATGATTTATCTACTATAAAGGCTAGGTTTTCATTATTATAGGTTGTTAGTTTGCTAAGATAGCTTGCTAAAATCAATGAAGGTATTAAAAATCCAAATTCTAAGGATGTTTTTAATTTTTGAGGAAGAAAATGAAAATAATGAATAACTTTAGTCTATTGTTTTAGCTCAAATATATGATCCTCCTGCATATTACATACCACCTTTTTATTTATCTATCAAGATTATTGATAAAGTCATACATAATTACATTTTAGATACAAGTTCATTAAATAATATTATGCAAAAAATTGTCACTGATCAATTACGCATCTCTTATGAAATGGATAATAGTAAACTCACATGTTTTGACTCATGTCAAAAAAAGTGTTTTGGTATGTTTCAAGATCTTGTGTCAAAATTACATAAGATGAAAGGATCAGATGTATAAATAACATTCAAATTTTAGATATTAATAACAATTATGAAATGCTTTTGGGTAGTGACTATGTTGATGATCAACTACCCCCTATTCCCAAAATGGCGATGGTCCTTTCTTTGAATTTCTAAAGTACCCAAAATACTTAGCATATTAAGTCATTTAACTACATCTAGACCTAATTTGATTTCCCATCACTTTTGCTTCTACTATTATTGGTTAATCATTCATTTTGAAATGATGATTAACACTTTGAAATATATAAATTATTGCAAGTTTTCTTCAATTTTTAATTAAACAATGAATTTTTAACCATTGATGATTCAAGGATGTGGAGACTGGATTTTGCTAAGGGAATGTGACTTACATCTCTAATTAGCATGAACACAATAAGCTTCAATGGATTTCACTAAAATAACATTATGCTATGTTTAAATCATTTGGTTGAGAAGTTATGCATGTAAACTTATTTAAATTTTATTAAAGATGGGAAATGATGTCTTCATAAGACTAACTTATTTTCTCATTTGATATCACATGGTGTCAAATTAAAATTATAGTTTTTGACACCTCATAAGATTTTAAAATTAAAATTATAGCCTTAAAAGGATAGGTGTCCACCTTATTGGGCTTCACAATTCCTTAGAGATTCATCACATATCATGTAAGACATCTAGATAAAATTAACCAAATTCATGAACTACATGGCACCATTTATATATCTCATATGAATACTAGCCATTATATTTAAAATCCCAAGTTATGTGTCAAGATTTTAGCCCCCATGATTAAATCCCATTCAATCTAAGATGCCATGTATCTCATCATATTTATAAAGCCTAAAAGATGCTACCATGTGCGTAAATTATAATCAACCAGATCTGAGCAACCTTCCAAAATGATGCATGTTCTTTTTGGGTTCATTCAATGTTTATACATAGCCACACCATGTTACATTCATCAAAATCTCATGATGGCTCACAATTTAAAAATTTGGATCAACTTGAGCCATTTGATCAAGGCTTGATGACATACAACTATTCATGACTCCTTTCAAGAGTGACATTTGGTGGTAGAACAAATAAGAGACCACAAGAATGATGCTTATCACCTTTAGGCCTATGTGATAGTGCCACATGTCACTCCTACAAATATTAATTTTAATATCTAATAGATCACCTATGAGAAGGATGTGTCTCTAATCGAGCCACATGATTAGTGTCAAGTTGTTGATAATTATCTAGAATCCTTTTTAAGTAGACACTTGGAAAATAAAGTCTCTGATTACTTGTGAGAGTATGTGTGGCACTCCCATAATCAATAAAAATTAAAAGGGACTACCCAAGATCTCACCACAAATTAAAATATGCCACATGAAAGGATACAAATGATTCATCACACTAAGTTTCACTCTAGGAGCCCATGAGGTAATAAATGGGTGTCATATGTTTGTATTTGAGCCAACTAGGTAGCTTAGTCATTTTCAGGCCCTGTAAGTGCTTAGTTCAATCTGAGGTGGTAGCCATGTGTCAAAAGGTGGAAACATTTAACTTTAAAGATAAAATTTATGATGGATCATATTCAAATTAGAACTAAATTTAATTTCTAATTCACTTAAATGACAAAATCAATAGCTCAAAGTTGTTCAAAACATATGGAAATTTGATAACCTCGCCATTAATATGATATAAACCAAAATCACCATCTACATTGAATTAGTAAAAGTGATATTTCAAAAGGATAATCAACTAAGCTATTTTTATTCTCATTTGAAGCTATATTCATTTTATCTCTCTGCTATTTGAGTTCTCCCAATATGATAAATCTTGATCTATTCACATATTGTACCTCAATCACCATTATTGGAGCTCGAGAGTTGTAGAAGGATACAAAGAGGCTAGGTGATACCTAGAAAAACATTGATTATTAAAGAGATGGCACAAGTAAGTCCTTCTACTTTGGTTAAGATAATTTCCTCTAAAAATTATAAATTATTATTCTAATATGGTAATTCAATTGTTTTCAAGGACACTATATTCATCCTCAAGGCCATAACATCAAGGGACATGAATTATAGAAATGTTTACTTCAATGTAGAATTAAATATGGAATTTGATGAGGCCAAGACCATGCCTCACATAATCTAATTAGATTCAAATATCTTAGCCATCATTGTAACTAGTTTCCAAAGGGTTGTATCTAAACCAGAGGTTATGTTATACACTGACCTAGTTTATGGTATCTTTGGGAGGTCAAGGTGTGAAGATGGGATACTTAAGTCCATGACCTAAGGTCTCCTCATTGCTTTCATTATAGTTCCAAAATTTAAAGAATATTATGAACTCCCCTCCCTATAGATTGAGTATACCTTAGCCATCATGACAACTAGTATGAGGTGCACTCCTTGAAGAAGGTCCTAGCTTCATGGGTGATTGATCCAACTAGTGTTGTTTTTATGGATGACCAAGGGAACTTGACTATTCATCAATTTAGGAAAATATTTATGATTTTCTTGGACCTACTAAATAAAATATTTGTAAACCTATATATTGGATATGTAGAAATAAGGAATCTTCCACTACTACAAATAATCCTAGAGGATTAGTAGATTCCCCTAATTGAGGATATCATTAGAAATAATTTGATATACATAATGAATGACACTTTCAAGAATGGTTCTTAATTCTTCATGATGAACTACGTATTGGATGTATTATACATAACTACCTAGATAGGTTAGAATACATGGTCTCCTAAGTGATAGGAGGTTGTGCCATAAATTTTCTTGGCAATGCACATTCATTGATATAGGTACAACATAAGGGTGATTGTACAAGAATTTTACCTAGTGGTCTATAAGTAAATCACTAAGTGTGAGACATCAAGGTTTCCCCTAGAGGTCAAAAAAACACTAAGGGACATGGGTAGCTACTGGATATACCCAAATTGCATGATCATTAAAATAAAGGGAGTGATGGTGGCTCCCCTTATGTTTCCAAGAGATGTGCTTATCAAGTTGGCTGAGGAAGAGATGGATTGTCAAATACTACATGGATTTTATGGAATATTCAAAAAAATAATAATAAAATCACCCACAAGGTTCCTTATAATCTAGGGAGGACTAAAATTATAAAGTGGCATGATGTTATTATCATTTCTAGGCATACGTATTCCTAACTATTGCCTAAGGATGACTTTAGGTTGAGGGATCCAAACAATGTCATTATCAAGCACTTTCTCAAGTTCAAGAAATATATATCAATGGAGTATAAGCATTAAGAAGAGGTCAATGAGTGGATACATAGGGATGTTATCAATGATGAGGTGGTCCTAAAGAATGTAGCTAGGAATAATATTGAGATAGAAATGAGGCTAGATATGTAGAAAAAGAAGCAAGATATTGTAAATCCCATGCCACCACAAACTTATGGAAGTATGTTCAATGTTTTTTATGAGGAGAGGAAGGATGAAGAGGAAGAATACAACATTCATCTCATTAAGAATAGGCCATATAGGCCTCTACTATTGGCCACTTCAAGTAGTCAGATCATGCCTCTAAGCTTTGATTAAGGAGAATCTAAAATTCAACCTGGCCCCTACCAAGGGCCCAAATTGATCTTTGCATTTATCATGGGAGTTGATCTCCAAAGCTTATATTATCCTGACCCTATTATAATTGACATTGGTGAATTAAAATAAGGAATCAAGATCTCTATGGAGAAATCATAGGCATTGGATGGGAGGAACATTGAATGGGTTTACAAAATTAAGAAGGATCCCAACTAAAATATGAGTTGGGAAATACCTCCTCCATCATTTCCTCAAGGGATTATAGATCCCAAAAGCACACTCTATCCTCTTGAAGTAAGTACTCTCCCATTTGCTTCCATCCCAATAACATCTTCATATACTTATAGATTTTATCTTGATACCATTACTTTCACATTAACTTTAATGTCAGTAGCTACTACAATAACCTCTACTTAGTCCTTAGCTAATACTAGCATGAGCCACGATAGTACTTCCTTTGAATTCACCTTCCCCCATTTTATTTATCATGCCACCATAAATATTGATTCTTCACATGCAACCACAACAAGTGCCTCACTTTTTATTAGTTCTCCCACACCTAAAAGGACATTGACACCCAATTTAATGCAATTTACCTTTTAAAATCCACTCAATATTACCACAAATACAAAATTAAGTGCAATCCTAAGCTACCTTTATTTTTTCTAAACATGGGACTTGTAAAATCTATATTTGTCACATTTGGGAAAATAGACCCAACCAACTTGCACATCCCTGCTATAGATTTGGCCTCTTCCTCAACCCAGGCACTTCCATTAAAGCCACCTTAAACCAATCTAGCATAAACTACTATCCCAAATTGGGTCAGGGACATCATACAAGTAGTAAGGTAGGAGAGGCCTTAGGTAGTCCTCTCTACAACCCAGATTGGGATGAGATTCGATGATAACACATGCACCATAAAGAGGGTGGTTAGGAGAAAAGTTGAGAAACCATAATCCATCTTAATAGTGGCACATGAAAGTGGAGAGTCCCTCTTCACTTTGACATGAAAGAAGAATCCTAGCCTTGGATAGGCATATGAAAATGTAGAGGACCCTATGTCCATAGTCCAAGCCTAGGAAAATTCCATAATAGCCTTGAGGGAGGGGATGTAGTAAGATTTGAAAAGGTTGAAAGATCAAACATTACCTATAGTTCCAAACAACACTAATATTTAGGTAATTAGTGTAGTTATTAATTTTTTTTAGCTTGTATAAATTCATGAAGAGTAGGTAGGAAGATGGGACCCTACAATTCAATGTGGTCACTAAATTCAACCTAAAATTTACACTCTATGATTCTAAGGTTGCAAACTTGGATATAATTGGAAAAAACAATAAGTTCCTAGACCTCAAGGTTTTCCCACTGAGGATGTCATTCCTACGTAGACCATTCTGATGAACATGCGAAGGATATTAAAAATATGGTTTGACTAGGTCAAGGATGCAACTACATCCTTAGAGAAGATAGAATTTAATATTTCCCTCTTATTGAAGGATGTCATGGTCACTAGGGTGACCAAACTGGATGGTACCTTCATGGATGACTTGGAATTTAGGGCCCAAATGAAGGTGTTCATTTCCAAATTATATCAAGACATAGCTAGTGTAAATACAACTATAGAAGTTATGAATATTATGGAATTTTTCAATCAGAGGATGGAGAGAGTTGAGGCCATTAAAGAGCACTAAGGCCTATACTTATAAAACATGACAAGATCATTGAAGAGATGCATGACTTGTTTCAACTCATGATCCTAGATTTTGATTAGATAGATCATGAATACTTAGCCTATCTAGAAGTTTGGAAAAATGAAAAGGCAAAAAGGAAAAAAAGGTAGCAATAACATTCTATCCAACAACCTCATCTAGGACTCTAATGGAATATTAAGCTTTATTTTTATAAATTTAAAATTAGAATATTCCCTTTATAATATGGGAAATTTTGGCCACTTTGAAGTATTTGAGTACCTTTTCATGGCCCCACTTAAACTTGTATAGGTAATTTTGAAGCCTATAAATAGGTGTTTTCCCCTTATTATAATTAGAAACATTTTCTATAAGAATTAATGCAAAAGAGACAAAAATTTGAGAGTTTTTCTAAGTGATTTATTTCATATGTTCTATGATTTTTGCTTCTCACACTTTTATATAGATAATGGTTTATTTCTACTAACTAATTTGACAATAAAATTCAATATATGCATCTATTAGTTTGATTTTAATGCTAGGTTGATGAATCTTCTAGTGTATTTTCTTTATTTTCATCTTATTTACAACTAAATGTGCTTATTAAATTTATTGTGAATGAATAAATTTTTTGTGACTGTTTCTATCTTTTTTTTTCTTTTTTTTGAGTGTGAAAAGAAGAAACTAGTTAAGAAGGGTGTGTAGAAGAAAACATGTTGAATGCACACATGTTGAATCTATAATTTGTGATAAATCCTCTTTGGATAGGGATTAATGACCTAAAATAATAAATAAATACCACAAAACTTATTTCTTAGACAAGTAGTTGAGTTGATTACCTAGCATGAGTTATATCCTAGAAGTGAAAGATTTCTAAAACACTTTTAATCCACCTTCTTTTAACACTTTAATTTGTGAATAAAAAGGAAATATACTTGAATTTAAAACAAAAAATAACTGAAATTAGAAATAATTAAATAATAACAAATAATTTAATTAAGACAAGAAAGTTAAGTGCTTTTAAAGCAATGACTAAATAAAGCAACTAATGCTGAAAATTAGTCAAAGCAAGGTTATGGTTTTGGTTTAGAAGTTTAACAAGGGACTAAAGAAAGGTGGTTTGTTTGGTTGATAAATGGTTAAGATAATAAAAATTTAAATGTTCAAATGGGATAAATTGGCTAATGGTTAATGAGGTAAGAAGGTAATTAGTTAAGATGGCAAAAGGGGAAGAGGATAAGGAGGGTAAAAGTGACAAAGGTGTGAATGGATAAAAGATGGCAAGGGAGAAAATGGATTGAGATAATGAAATGAAAAAGGGAGAAAATGGATAAGTGGGGATGAAGAGATTAAAAATCCAAGGAGATGATAAGATATGATTGAATAAACAAAATCAAATTTTACCTTCCAATCCTGAAGAAGAAATTTGTTGTTGTTGATGATGTTGTTGAAGATGTCTTGAGGCAATTTCAATAGAGCTTCATTGCTTTAAATTATTTTCCTCCAAGATGTGTATGATATTCAAAATTATGTCATCCTTCAAATAACTTAAACAAGATGTTAATAACCAAAGACTAACTTCTAAATTAACCTTGGGTGAAGGATAGGGGGTATTTATAACATTTGTTATGAAGAATCATGCCAAAAGAGGGAATAGTAGAACTATGGCACCATTTTCCATGCAGTGCATGAATGACTCAAAATATGAGTTTGGTGGGATTATCACCTTGATAAAGGGTATATCATTTGGGTTTTTGTGTCTCTCACCTTGCACATGAATCCAATTTTGAATGAGAATCATGCACATGGGTCTAAATGAGGCCAAAGTCTTTTCATCACCCTTTCTTGTCTTCATCCAAGCACTTGAAGAGATGCCCCAAAAAATGTGGAACCATTTTACATGTGGTACATGAATGAGTTAAAATATGAGTTTGGTGGGATTCCCACCTTGATCATGGGTCTCCCATTTGGTTTGGTGTGTCTCCCACCTTGCACATGAATTCAATTTTGAATGGGAATCACGCACATGGGTCTAAATGAGGCCAAAGACTTTTCACCACCCTTTATTGTCTTAATCCAAGAAATTAAAGAGATGTCACACAAAAAGTGGTGCCATTTTCCATGTGGTACATGAATGAGTCAAAATATGAGGGTGGTAGGATTCCACCTTGATCATGGGTATCACATTTGGGTTGAAAAGTCAAAAATGGGTGCACTTTATCTTTTCCAAAGCACTAAGGAGGCAGGTATCTCATTTTGAATTGAAATTTCATGTGTGAATGAAAGATAAATATATAATGATGTCCCCTTAAGGTTAAATTTTCCATAATTAAATGGGTAACCATTGTGATTCTTAAATGAAGTCATTAAGCACCTTGGGAAAGGGTCCCAAGTGGGGTATGATGGCCCACATAAATCCACCTCACTTCTAAGCCATGCCACTTACCATATCACCTCCCAAATCACCTTCCATGTCCCTTTACATGTCACATGCCATGCCACTTTCTATGTTATGAATAGTGATAGTGGGTCCCATAGTGAATAGTATTTTTGAATAGTATTATGTGAGTAGGATAATAGTGATTTGGTTAGGATAATAGGGGTTGGTTAAGGGTTAATAAGGATTAGGGGGTCTTTAGGGGGTCCTGACGCATTTAGTCATCAAAAATTTCAAGTGTGAAGTTTTCTAGTGTCTACATTTTACTCCTTTTTATTATGTGGCTTTGAATTAAAAAGATACAAAACAAAAATTAATCACTTTTTCAAAGTTTAGGATGATATAAATATGGGAGGAGGTGTTCCCCCTAAAACTAAGAGTTGATGAGGGAATGCCAAATCAAGTGTAGGTTTGATAAGTAGTTCATGGGGAGGTACTAGGTGGTGCCACAAGGTAGCTAGGAATATGAAATACCAAAGGGTTCACAAAATAAGACTAAGCATGATAGTCAAGATTGCATAAAGACTAAACCTACCAATGTAATAGGGTAAATGGTCCATAATTTTAGTCATATTTGATCGGATTAAGCCTATAAAGTCATCTAGATAAGGTTAGTGTTGTTCACAGGTATCTAGGGTGGGAAGTGCTCTTGTAGAATAATACAAATGGTTTAGTTACACATGAGGTAGATCATAAAAAGTAAAACATGGAAGGACTAGTCAGTAAAGTAAAAAACACCAAGGCAAGGTCATTAAAAAACATGCAAAAAGGTCAAGTCAAAAATGGCCAATGCCAAGGTGGATGTGGGTAAGTGGGTTGATTGGTTGGAATGGGTTGGCTGAACATACTCCATATGCACTAAGCAAGTGGACGTTGCCTACATAGTTCTATGGACATAATGTCCAAAATGAACTTTAGGCTTAATGTAGTTCCTCTAAGGTGAAGAGTGATGGTTAACTTAGTTTCCCCAATTTGATGTATCATGCAGTTAGGTCTAGTTGAAGGATGTTGGATAAAGGGAAGCTCTAAAGGGTGGAAAAGATGGATATCAAATAGTTTGTTGATTATTTTGGTAGAAATGGTGGATAAGATTACCTAGGAGGTAATTAGATGATTATTTAAACTATTCAAAAGTAATTTTTATCCATGGATAAGAAGGTTCAAGCATGAAATTTCTACTACCATTTGTTAAAAAAGGGAGAAATATTCTTTACCAATATTTAGAAAATTTGACACTACTCAAATTGCCATGATGACCTAATGGGTTCTTTCATCACCATCCAAATAAGATAAAATTATGCACACTCCACAAAAATGTCACTAATAGGCTATGGAAGGGCATTATTCAGGTATTTAGGTAAGTAAAGTAGTAGAGTGGGTAAACAAGAAGTGGTGATGATTTTAACCCTTGACCCTGGAGCTAGTGGGGCCCTAAAATAAGTATTGGGTTTTGAGGGAATTTAGAGAAAGATTATAAGGTGTTTTGGAATATGGAGTAAGGTGAATAATAACAATATTAATTAAATGAGGTATTAGTTGAAATATAAATTAAAATAAATGGTATAAATATAAAATTGAGAGGGAAAATAGAAGAATAATATACAAAGATAGATATATTGGCAAGTTGAAAAGGAAGGTGGGAGAAATAGGTCTAAAAGAGACCAAGGAGGGAAATAGTTTGGTAGAAGAGGGGACTCCTATAATAGGTTATTAGGTGGGATGTGATTAAAGATTAGGACTATTATAATGCATAGGAGGATGTAGGCTAGGTAAAGAGAGTTAAGGGAAATTATTGGTTGGGAGGTAGGTCACATGAGAGGTTATAGCTAGCATCCAAACGTGGGTACCCCAAATCTTCTAGTTGAAGGTGGTTTTAGTTTTGATTATATCATCTATAAAGGTTATAATAAAATGGATTATAAATAGGTAAGACCATAGGGGGTGGAGAAGGAATCTTCATCCTAATGGCTTAGTAGTGCTTAGGCTCGATTGTTTATTGTATGAGGCTATAGGCATAGCCAATTATGTTATAGAGCCATAGGATCTATATATATATTATATTAAACAAAAATTAAATGGAAGAAATTTGAAGCTATAGCATGATATATGTTGTGATAATATTAGAGAAAAATGGGTAGAGGGTTTCAAAGGTAAAAAGGTGATAGGTAGGGTGAAGGGAGTAGTTGGAGAGGGAAAAAAAAGAGCATTTAGTCTCAACATGAAAAGACATTAAAGGATTAAATGGATGCACCTAAAGTAATGAACCTAACCAAAGTTTTTCAATTAAGGCAAGGGTGTGGAGGATAGAGGAAGTAGATAAGGATATGTACATAAAAGTGGTACAATTGGGAACCACACTCTGAGGAGATGGAGGTTGAATGGGAGAAAATAAGGAAGATGAAATCAAGGATGAGGTGAAGGTAGACCAGGAGATGGATGAAGAGATAGGTAGAGAATATAATGAGGTCATAGATAAAGATGAAGGTGGAGAAGGATGGAAGGAACCATGCATGGACATATGGGAGGAAAAAAAATAAGGTCAAGAAGAACAAGGAATGTCATTAAGGGAGATGAAAAAAATGAAATGAAATGGAGAAAAAGGAAGAAAAATAAAAGGTAAAATATGGGGGAGTAAGGGATGCACTAAAGAATGATAGATTGGATAATTAAAATGGATGGGGAGAGAAGTGTACCAATTTTTAAGGGTAAGTGGAGGATGAGAAATATGGGTGGTCATGAAATGTTTGGAAATAAGTCTAAAAAAAACCAAACAGAAAATAATTTGGTGATGAAAATGAAAAACAAGGCAATAAATGGAAGAAAAGGAAACATGAATAAAAAGGAGTGAAATGAGGAAATAAAAAGGATGATAGGATAGTGAAGAAGTAGGTGGTATCCTAACCAAGTAAGCATGGATGATGATAGGCAAGGAGAGGAATAACAAATCAAAGTAGATGGTGGTTTTAGAGATGAGAATGGGATGGAAAATGGGAAAGAGGTGAATAATAATGAAGAGAATAAAATGATGGGTGGACAAGAAGGTGAATAGATAAGGTAGGAATCAATCAACTTGTCAAAAGAGATTGATAAGATGAATGGGTGATTAGAAGAGATTGACAAGCTAAAGAGGTGGTGAAGAAATAGGGGAACATAATGAAAGGGAATGAGATAAAAATAATAGATGATAAGATGAATAATGAAGCAGGGATATAAAGCAAAAAAATTCACACATATGCAAAAGATAAGTGAGTAATAATATTGAAAGAGGAAAAATGGAATTCAATGTACAAAAGGCAAGAAGAGATAAGAAGAAAAGGGAAATTATGGAAGGTTTTTCAAAGGATAATGACCCAATTAGAAGCTAGTGGTGGAATAAAAAAATGGAAAATGTGGTAATAGTTTCAAATCAAAAGAGAGTGGTGGCACATGTAAGAAAAAAATGGGATGCTAGAATAAATATAAAACATGCCAAATTCAAAAGATGGGAAAAAGGAAAAAAAGAACTGAGAATTGGAATGAAGGTGGTTTAGAATCAATGGAAGAGCAATAATAAGGTGTTAGTAAAGAACATGAGGTAAAGTGTCCCTCGATGTGTAAAGGAACATGATGATGTGGAATTGGTGAGTAAAAGAGACTGATAAAGAGGGTACAACAAATAGTCAAGGGTGAGGGAAGATGATGAGGATTAAGGAAGAACACAAACGGGGTAAAGGGCAAGGTTGTTAATAAGAAGAATGAGATAAAAAATACAAAAGGTGGGTGGGGAGTGAGATACAAAGCATGCACAAGGAAAGGTGTTGGAGAGGTCAATTAAGTAGAGTAGGTGGTGGCTTTATTGGAGATAAGGGGGGCCAATGAGGAAGGTTGTCAATTCTTATGTTAAAAGAGATTAACATGCTGGAAAAGTGGTTAAAAGAGATTGATAAGCCAAAGAGAGGGAGGTGGTGAGGAGATAGGTAGATGGGTGGAGGAAAATATATTAGGTGAGAAGGGAAAATAAAGTAAAGGATGTGGTTGAGATGACTTTAGTAAATTAATACTACCTACATAGTCCAAAAATACCTCAGGCTAATGAAGTTCTCCCAAAAATGGGGGAAAGCAAAGAAGAATTATTAGATGATGTTAGAATACAAGGATTTTGGGAAGAATCCAAAGATTCTTTTATATAGGATGCCCTAATAATGAGGGTGTTATTAGCAACAAAAATTAATTACAATAAAAATGGGAGGGTAATTAGTTTTTAGTGGTCAAATTTCCCCTAGAAGTCAAGTAATGCCTACATAGTCAATGGACATCAAGCTAATGTAGATCAACTAGGGTTGGGTGAGTGGTGTAAAAATTCACTCCTGTAATTTAATGGACCACATGGGTTGGTTTAAGATGATGAATAAGGTTTTTTAAAACAATAATTTTGAGTTTTGGTAAAGGTGACAGTGAAAGTGCATGGTGTAGATTGGTGAATAGTTACCATAATGATCCCACATTTAGTAAGATGAGAGACATAGATGGAAAAGGTAGGATAAATTAGAATGGAACACAATTATAAGCACCATAATCAACCTTCAATAGAGATAATACAAAGATGAGGTGCCTTTTTAAGGAGATTTCATCTTCTAAAATCATGTGAAGGTATAAGTGTAGTGATAATAGTTATCACTACTAGTCTTGTTTTAAAAGAGGGTTTTCTATTGAGATTTGCATAGTCAGTTTGGAGAAAGTTCATCATTTATATAATCTAATTTTTATGTGTATTATAAAAGTGATGACCTAAAAATATTTTCTTTGAAGGTATAGAAGATTTCACATGGTGGAAATGTAGCAGTGTGGTGAGTGATATAGGATGGATTATGCCTATCTTAGGAGCTGCATATTCATGTTGGGAAAAAGTTTTCCATGTCTGCATCCTCTTTCCCAATTCCTTGAAACTGATGACTTGGGGTTCCATTTATATGAGGCTTTAGTATCAAGGACTTACATGTTATAGGATATTAGGTATACAATTGTCTCAAATAGGTGATCTTATACAATAGCAAACATTTGGGAATTATCACCACTAGCAACAGTGGTGGTTTCAAAGGCATGATCATTACAATGGCCCATGGTTGGAAGCCAATTTAAATCAACTAAGCTAATGGTGAAAATAATGCAGATGACCACCAAAACCATAAGGATCACAAGATGATAAAGTAAGGATATACATCAGATGTAGATTGGATGATAAGGTAAATAAAAAGATATCATGATGGTGAGTAATGTCTTTACTGAGACAACCAATCAAATTGAGGGTGACATGTCCACATGAAAAGGTAAGTAGACATGACCATTTCAAGTGGGAGTACTATTCAAGAGAATCAATGCCATCATATGACCTTGCCCATTTGTGGAATGGAGAATCACGTTGACAAGGAAGATTAGTTAGGTATTATGTTCAAAGAATCATTATAAGGATGAATGTCTATCATTGAGTTATTTGGATTTATAGGTTATAGAGAATGTATATAGCTACACAAGGTTGAAGATGGTTAATAATGGGAATAATGGTAGAGATAATCAACAACCCCTGTGACCTAAAATAATCAATATGGTGAATGTGTAGATCTACCAGATAGTGTAACGTGTAATAGTGATAATGGAAGAATTGTTAGATCAACAAGAGGAAATAAATACATAGCCTAAGCTTGAATTTTAGTTTGCAAGATTCAGGGTGAGAGAACATGATCATAATCCTATATATGGAGCGAACACTCACTATAAAAGGGGATGTGCATTGAGGAAATAATTGGAGGTACCTATGTAAGCAGAGCAACTAGAGTAGAGGGATGCAATGGTTGTGATAGGTGAGCAGGGTGAAAGACCTAGATTGTAATATGATTCTTTTTTAGTGGGGATGAATGCCAAAGAGGAAAATAAAGTACACCCTTTAACAAATAATAATATAAGGAATGTTATGGATGTTATTTTAGAGAGAAATCAAGTAGAAGGATGGTTGAACATAAATCCAGAGTCACTAAACAATCAACCTAGTGCTTGAGTAGGAAAATCATGTATGTAGGGGGCTTAGATGAAGTGTGAATAGTCTGATAACTTTGTATGTTCCATGTGACTCCTCTCACCCTAAATAAAATATTTCATAGTTTTTTGTAATCATGTACAAAATGTGTTGGATGTCATTGGTTGAATGTTATCATACTTAAGGTTGTGTGGATACTTATGAATGTTATGGTTATGGTTATGACTGGTATGGTTATGATTATTGTAATATCACTTAATCTAAAAATAATGATTATTGTTTTTATAATACTGGATGGTAAAAGTCATGACGGAAACATCAACCAAATATATTAAGATAAGAATATGGCATGATGATTTATTTTTGACAAGGACTAAAAATAAACCTGAAGTGGGATTAGATTAATGAATATAAACCCTTCAAAAAATGTACATGAGTGGTTTTTACTTTATAAAAAAATGTTTTTTGATCATAGGGTGTCAAGCAAGCTCTAAATTCCATGATTTATAGATAGTCTAAAAGGAAGATGGATGATAGGTGGTGTCAAGGGTAATGGGTGATATGTATGATAACCTCATGTGAATCAGTTTGACCATTATATAGGCGGCCTAAGAATAGTAATAGACAAGTCCATGTCATATGCTAGATGTAGACTAGTTAACGAGGGAAGTTTACATGTGAAATCTGATTGTGGCTTCCAACTTATTATGCTCCTTGAGAGCTGGTTGTGGCTTTAAATTTTGTTGTGATAGTGGGTCTTTTGATTTATTATTATATATGGGAAGTTGATTGATGTAGGAAGCTTTTGTTTTTGATAAAGTTAACTTATCCATCCTTCAATGGGGTGGTCTAAGATTATTATATATATTTTATTCTCTTAATATTTTTCTTTCAAGGGAGAAATCTACCTTATATTTTAATTTTTTTAATTAACTGTCCTTCATGAGAATAGTCTACAATGCTTAAGATATTGACCCAATTAGTATTTTGGTATCTAAATTGTTTTTGGATGTAATGTTTGTAGACATGGACAAGTCTAATTAGGTTTAGAGGTTTACCTTTATGAAGGCAAAATTTTAACACAAGAAGGTTAATGATATGAAAAGGTGTGGTTTTTGAGAGATAATGACAATGGGATTCCATCTTGTTAGAGATAAAAATTATCCATGAGAATCATGCTATGGGTAGATCTATAGTACCCACATTTAGGATTAGGCTATGACTATGATGGTTAATCACATGATTATATGGTGTAATCAATTGTCTTCAAAAGGAGAGGAGAAATATGGGTGAAGGTTAAAATCTTGTAATCAAGGGATGAGTGTAAGTTAGACAAAAGGAGTGAGCTTGATCTTTCTTTAATAGAGAAATGGATGTTAATACAAAGCATGGAGAGGCTCAATTTCTGGTTTACCTTCAATATAGGATAAATGATAAGATATTGATCCATACTTATGGGTAGTGATGTAGGGTCCAAGCCAATTAAAAGCAAACTTGCCTTGTTTACTCTTCTCCATGTTGGTCACATGTTGGTTTTCCTTTAGGATGAGGTATTTTATATTGAATTCCCATTATTTGAGGTAATTATTATAATATTTTTTGATATTATCTTGATATATATGGAGGTGGGTGAGGTATGATAAATAATTCACATCAAGTAGCTAAAGTTTAGCTAAAGAGTGATGATATTATCTTGATATATATGGAGGTGGGTGAGGTTAGTATTTTATTGAAGGTTTTGTTGGACGCTTCTACCTATCCATTTACTTATGGATGGTAAGGTGAGGAAAATAATAAATTTATGCTAAATGCATCACATAAGCCTTGGACTTGCTTATTTTTGAAGGATTTTCCATTATCAATGGTGATCTTATGAGGAACATTAAAGAGATAGATGATATGATAGTTGATAAAGTTGATAATCTTTTTTTCTTTTGTTGAGATAAGAGGAATAACTTCCATCCATTTGGTGAAATATTTTATGGTTTTGATGCTGGAGATATGCCACTACAAAGAATGGGGGTTTATTTCCCAAATGATATTGAGCCCCCATTGAGAGAAAAGTAAAAATTCCCTAGATACCTAGAGGCTATTAGCTTATACATGATGTAAATTAGCATGTTGTTGACATTTAACACACTTTTTTACATAATCACAATAGTATTGGTTGAGGGTGGGATAATAGTATCCAAGGTGATGGATACATTTAGTGACCACTAACCTACTAAAGTGTCCCCCATAGATCTCATCATGTATCTCCTTGATGGCAGGGGAAGCTTCATGGTTACATAGGAAATGAAGAATGAGACCTTTGAAACCACATTTGTAAATGATTCCCCCTAGTATTGTGTAAATATAGGTACTCTAAACAAAGGATCTTCAGGCATTCCTAGAGAGGTTGGAAGGAACGATGCCTAGGTTGAGGTAGTTAAGATTTTGATCATACAAAACGTTGGGTGGGAATTCTTCCACACTAAAAATGGTAGGGGGATCAGATTGGTTATTGGAGGGAGTGGTAAAATGATTAATGGTGATAATTATTTTTGAATTAGAAGGTTGAAAAGGGATCTAGGAAGCAATACAAGCCATTATATCTACAAATTTATTGGTAGATCAAGGAACAGATTGGACTAGGTAATGTTCAAATAATGTTAAGAGTTTATCAACTAAAAGTTTATATTTTTATAAAACATCATTGTTACATTGATAATATTGACCATGAGTTAGGAATCACCAAAAACATGGATTATCTTAATTCCCAAGGCTAGAGTAGTTTGGAGACCTATCACTAGGGCTTCATACTCAGCTATATTATTGGTGCATTCAAAGTCAAGTTTGAAGGAGAGAGGAAGGGGTTCACCATCAAGGGGAATTAGAATAAATATATCACCCCCTCCTTGTTGGCACTTTGAACAATTGAAGAATATTGTCATTTGGTAGGTTAAGCCATATCCTTGAAAAAGAGTCATGATAGAATAATCTAAAAATGCAAGAGGAGGTGGTTGGTTGTTTGATAAATGAGCTTCAACCAATTGGTCAGCAATGACCTACACTTTAATCAACTTTTAATAGAGGAATTCAAGGCTTAATTTAGCTAGGATCATGAGCCACTTAGCCATACACTAATTTTGGTATGGTTTAGAGTACATGTACTTAAGCAAGTTAGTATTAGTTATGACATGGGTTTTATGGTTAAGAAGGTAGTGGTGGAGTTTGTTGGCCACAAAGGTCAATGCTAAGTAGAGTTTCTTAGTATGTGTATATCAATTATCATATTCTACAAGCATGTGTGTAATGTATTATATGGCTTACTCTTTGTGTTGTTCATCTTGATGAGCCAACATTACCCATAAGGAATTTTTGGTGGTAGAGATATATAGGTAAAATGGGTGATCATCCTTAGGAAGGGTGAGGACATGTGGTGACAAAAGTTACTATTTGAGTGAATCAAAGGCCTTTTGACAATCACTATTCCATTTGAAATAGGTGTCCTTCTTTAGAAGGTGATGGAAAGGTTAAAATTGGTCTAAAAATTGGGAAATGAAATGATGAATGGATTAAATTTTTCCCTATAGGCTACAGAGTTGCTTAAGGTTGGTTGGAGGAGGCATGTCTAAAACTGCTCTAACTTTAGTAGGCTCTACTTCTTTCTTGTGAAGAGAGATGATAAAACCAAAAAGATTACTTGAAAGGACCTAAAAAATGCATTTCTTGGGATTAAGGTGAACATGATAACAAATGAGGCATTCAAATATGATCATAAGAATAGTCAAGTAATCTTTCTAGAGTTTAGATTTCTTGGAAGGGTCATCAACATAGTCTTTTATAATCTTATGGATGATATCATGGAAGATATAAGTCATGGCAAATTGTTAGGTTTCCCCAATGTTATTTAACCCAAAGGCATGAATCTATAGCAAAAAGTTCCCCAAGGGGTGGTAAAGGTGGTGTTGTGATGATCTTAAGGAGCAATCAAGATTTGATTATATCCTAAAAACCCATCCATGAGAGATAACATCTCATGGATGGCTATAAGATCAACAAGTTCGTAAATGCTAGGTAGATGAAAGTCATCCATGGGGTAGGTGAGATTAAGGTCATGAAAGTTCACACAAATTTATATAACCCTAATGACTTTGATGATAGGTATGATATTTGAGACCCATTGGGGGTAGTTAATGGGTTGAATGAAGTTTATAGATAGGAGATGTTGAAGATATTCTTTGATGAGAAGGGATATGCAAGGATTCATGCATTGAAGTTTCTATTTATTAGTCTTGGCATCATGATTAGTGACTATTTTATGGGTAGTAATGGTGGGGTCGATCCTAGTCATATCACTATAAGACCAATTGAATGCTATGCTATGGTCTTCAAGGAAAGAGGAGAAGTTTTGAAGTTCCTCAAAATTTAGTGATTGGCCCAATTTGACAATGTGGGGGTTGTTTAGAGTGCCCAAATTGATATTTGTGGTGGATTAATTTGACATGGTCAAGCCCTTAAGAGGAAGGGATTTGTGGAAATAAGAATCCCCCACACTTAAGTAGGTAAGAATGGAATCATCATCTTGATGTTGGATGTTGTTGAAGGTAGAAGAATCATTCTCTATCATTTTTGGGTGTATGAGTGGAAGTAATTTGGTTTGGCCACCATTTTCATAGATGAAAGGGCCTAAACTAATAGTATTGACTAGAAAACAAAATTTAGGGGGGGGGCAATTTTAAGATCTTCAGGTGGGGAAAGTGGTTGGGTTGGTGAGGATGGGATATCTTCCTCCATGTTGGCAATGGGTTTGGGTGAATTGGTTGGGTTCTTTAGGTGGTTCATACCCAAATCCAAATGACTCATGAGGTTGTAAATTTTTAATATGGGGTAACTCATGAGGCCCTTGTTCATAGCAACCAAGGCCAGATACTTTCCAAGCACATCTATGAAGATATAACTTAGAAAACTCTAGTTTGCTAAAATAGAAAAAGTTAGAGGTAAATGGTTAGATGGATGAAGTAGTGGTAGGGGCTAGAAGCAGCTGATCAAGTCCCTCATAAATGAAATTTGTTCGATGGTTATGGAGCCCAAATGGGATGATAGTTCTAATGTTAGGGTTATACGAAGGGTCATGTTCTAATATTATCATATTCTTGCAGAGTATATAAGGTATCTAGGGCTAAGAGTCTATATTACCCAAGGTAAAGATATTGGAATGTGGTTGCCATGGGGTTATTTATAGGAATTTGGTATGAAGGGATAGATGAACTAGTAGAAGCTTCATCAACATTTGGTGTGGAAGTGTCAGGGATTTTGATTGGTGGGGTTATGTCATTAGCAGATGGTCAAGACATTGATGAAGGATGATGAAGGACATCATTAGGTTGATATGTTATATTAAAATATGGGAAAGGATTTGGGTTAGCCTGGATATTCACAACTTGCCCTTTGTGCTCAACTTTGACACATTGATGTAAGCTGGAAGGGACACGACTCATGGCATGAATCCAGGGGTGCCTGAGTAAAATAATGTATTAGAATTTTCCTTATATAAAATAAAAATGTTTAGGAATGGTATGGGGACATAGATAGAGATGGAGGGAAATGATGCCCAAGGTAGTAGCCATGATATCATTGAAACAATGAAGGACCATTATACTTTTAGACATGATGTTCAAGGGTAAGTGCAACTGGTCATAGGTATGGGAGGAGATAATATTTATGTTGGATCCTCCATCAATCATAACCCTTTTGATATGGGTTTTATTAATATATTTTGTAATGAATAAGGGTGATCAGGATCTTCTAAATGAATATAAGGTATTTCTAAATATTTTAAGGTGATAAGGTTGGAATTTTGAAGGGTACCAACAAAGGTGGTTAGAGGTTGAGGGTCATTGAGTTGGACCTTTATGGATTGCAAGGCTTATATGAGTGCTTGATAGTAATGGGGAGAGATAGATACTAACTCATATAGTCTCATTTTTTTTGGAGTTTGGTGAAGTTGCTTGAGGATAACTTTATGGATGGATATTGCATATAGGCTAGGGTATGGAGGGTTATATGGGGAGGCACCTAATATAGACACCTTGTGTTTTTTTGAAGATAGATATGGTTGGGTATTGTTTTCTTGGGAGTTTGGGGAGGGGTAATTCCAAGGAATGGATGCCTTATCCTTCCCTTTATCCTTCTATTGGGCTCATGATCAGGTAACCATGTGAATAGTGTAGATAAGGGTGTTTTCTAGATTGGGTGGTTGATTTGGTTCCTCCTCTTTACTTTTGGGTTATATTGAAGATTAGAAGGGTTGAGTTAGTGGTTATATTTGAAATTGACATGAAGGAGGTTTGTATAATAATAGATCATCATATTCATACAGGCTATGAACAAGTTCATAGAGAGCTTTATTATTTTCTATGTCATGTATTGGTGCCCTATGGTATGCACATATCAAGTTATAATTGAACCAAGAGGGTTTGGTATGTGTAGGTTCAAATGCTTTAATGGGTGATAAGCTCAAGGAATAAGTTTGAAATAACCATTAGAGAATGGTTAAGTAAGATTAGGCTAAAGGTGGTAAAAGTTTAGTGGTTTTTATTTTAGGTGTTGAAGTAGAAGGTTGTGTGGATGTAGATTTGGTGGTAGGTGTCTTAGGTAAATTGGTACTCTTGGTTGATGGTTTTAGTTTAGGCAAGATGGTTGAGGAGATGGAGGTAGAGGAGGGAAAGGTAGGTAACTTAGGAATTTTAGCGTAGTGAGGAAAGGTGTCTTAGAAAGAAACTATGATGGTGTGACTAATAAAGGTGGTGGAGTTTTGATAAAGATGATGTAATTCATGTTTAAGGTAGAGGAATGAGGACCTAAAATGAAGGAAAAGGTTGAGGGAGGTAAAATTTAGGGTTTTGGGCCTTTTGGTAGATTTACTTCTTTGGTTGTTTTAGTTATTAGTTTTGGAGGGGATTTGGTCACTTTAGTTGTCTTTCTAGGTTTAGGTGTTTGAGATTTGATTAATTTGAAACAAGTTTTTTTTGGTTGGGTGGAGGTTTTAGTTGGTTTAGAAGGTCTAGGTTATCCTATGAAAGAAGGGGTTAGAAGTTCTAGTTTGGTTCCCTTACCTTTATTTCGACCTCTAACAGAAGGTTCCAAAATTAGAGGTTGGGTGGATGGAGTCATCTTCTCTTGTGAGATAGCTTCCAAAGAGGGGGTGGATGGTTATAAAATAAGGGATACAGGTGTGGTATCCTCCAATGGAGGTGTGGGTATGATGGCTTCCTTTGTTTGGGTGTTCAAAGGAATAGAAGGTAGTTTTTTTTCTTCTATTAAGGGAATGGGGAAAGAGGTAGTTAAGATAATGTTTTATTCAACAATGGGTTCATCAGTAACCACATTAATAGTATATTATTTATGAGATGGGTCTAGCTATTTTCATGGTAAGGGGTAGAAGGAAAATGACTAAGAAAAGGCTTTGTGGAATATGTTAAGGGCCTGGTTTGGTGGTGCATTGGGATTGTCCAACGTAAGCTCTCCCTTGTCATTGAGGGAATAGATAAGGTATTAGAAGGTATTACACCTATTGATGTCATGTCTTATGAATTGATGAAAGGGAGAATGGTCATTATCATTATACCAACCTAGTATGGGGCAAGAAACATCAAATTGTTGGGGTGATTTTATTAGTGTAAATTGGAGGAGATTGGATTTTATTAACTTTTCCAAAATAAAAGGGTAGGGCTCCTCAATTGGAGTTAATTAGTTATGATTATTACAAGTTTGGTTCCTTTGGTGTTATTTTGAAAAATTAGAGGAGTTAGAGGTTTGGTTATTTGGGTTCTTTTGGTTGGTAGATGGTGGTGGTGTAGCTTTGAGGCGAATGGTGTTGGTGGCTATTTTATTTTTAGTGTTGGGATTGGTTTGGTTATTTGGTTTGGAAGAAAAGGGATTATTGGATTTGTAAGTTGAGTTCCTACTCTTTAAATTTAACCTTCCTTCATCAATGGATATATTCTCTAGTTTATGAACCATGGTAAAAGCTTCATCAAATGTCTAAAATATTTTGGCACCCAATGTGGATGAAATATGTTTTTCACATGCCCGAGGGAAGAGATATATAAGCTCAAGTTGAGGAAATTAAAAGGAAATTTGGTTGATTAAGCTCCTCCAATGAGCCAAAAATTTGGTAATAGATTCATCTTTGAATTATGAAATGGAGTAGAGGTTGGTAATAGAAACTTTCTTTGATATATAAATCAAAAAGTGGTCCAAGAATTTTTGGGTTAATTGGGTGAAAGAGAGGATGAAATGTTTGAGTATGAAACTATAATAATAAAATGTTAGTCTAGATAATGATATAGTAAAGGTATGGAGGAGAATATCATCATCATGGGAAATAAAGTATAATGAATACCTAAATAGTCTTAAATGTTGTTAAGGGTCTTCTTTACTATTAAACTAGGTAAATTTTGGAAGTTCCCATTGGGTTGGATAAGGTCTAATGGGGACTGAAGGGTGAATAGGCTCTTTTAAAATTTGATCATAGGATAATAGATTATGGGCTCCATAGATGGATGACTCAAGGGTAGTCATCTTGTCTATGATCAACTTCAAGAAGTCTGCTTGAGGTTATTGGGATGCATAGTTATATGGTATGTTTTTTTGAGGTTGGGCAATGTTTGAATAGCTAGTAGATGGTTGAGATGACTCCATGTATTGGTATGTATTCTTTAAAGGCTGGGTGGAAGATATATATTTTTATGTGGATGTTTATGGTTGGGTAGAGGTGGGTGGTTAGATAACAGGAATATGCCCTTATGGGTTATGAATATAGCTAAAGGTTGTGTGTTGGGTTAAAGTGGTGGTTGGGTTAGTAGTTGATGGAGGGGTTGTGAATCTTGTGCTGATTGGTGGTAATATGGATGGTATGGACACCAAAAGGCTTGGAAGTAGAGTATTACTTGATGGATTAGAGGTAACTATAGGAAGATGGGTAGTGCTAGAGGTAGGCACTCCTATTACAGGGGAGTGATTAGTAAGAGGTATGAGGGATGTGGGAGTTTGGGTTGGTGGGTTAGCTTTGAGGGAGTTGTTAGTTGATGATAAAATTTGGGAAACTAAATATTGAGTATTTCCCATGGTAGTGAAGGTATTTCCCATGAGGTGGAGAGGCATTCCATAAGGTAGATTTATGAGTGGGTTCAAAACTAGGATTTGGTAAGATGTGGTTCTTAGGTAGTGTTATAAGGCTACATGATTATTGTTTAGGAAAGTGGCAAAATATGCATCTATTGGGACTTCCCATAGAGTTAGGGGAATTTGTGGGTTCAAAAATGTATTCCATGGATGAAGAGGTGTAAGTTGTTGATGGTTAATTTGGTGGTGGAATTTGTTCTTTGAGGTCTTTTTGTTGTTGGTGAGTGAGAACCATATGAGAAAATAAGAAAACATTGATACATTCTCACACCTCAAACAAAGAAAATTCAAAAAAAAAGGACTCAAGGGAAATAATGCATTCACTAAGAGTGCATTAAATCATAGTATTATTTTTAATCTCTCTTTTGGTTTATGACTTAGAAAAGTGTGAAGAGGAAATTGGATTGAATAGGTCCTAAGAAAGGTAGCCTATTTTTGGTTTTAGGTTATGTTTAGGAAATCAATATAAGTTTCTATTGGTCTAAGTACATGGTCTGGTACTTGGGGATTACTCCCCTCATGTCACAATCTCATAGCCATTATGGGTGATTAGCCAATATGTATAAATTTCTAGAGTTTATACTAAGGTAGAGAATTGAGTTGGTTATCCCCTCCAAGATTAAATCCAAGTAAGATAATTGATAAAGGGTAAGGTGATCCTCTAGGTGATGAAATCATAGTTGGTCATTATCTCAAGTGTTTTTTGATTTTTTGTTGTGCAAGTGTTTTGGTTTGTCTAACATTTGTGAACTATGATTAATTCATAATGCTTTTAATTAAACTAGGTGAGGTAATATCAATCAAGCAGTCAATAGATGCACTCAAATTTAACCAAAAGATTTTTTTTTAATTTATTTAAATGAATATAAGAAAAACTAAAATTCACCTAAATTCAACATGAAAATACAATATTAATCCTAGGATGATTGCTCTTTTCTTTCTTTTTATAAATGCAATACAGTTTAATTTTCTTTAAAAATGCAACTAAAACTTTTTTTTCCTTTTTTTTATAAAGAAAGAAGCTTAATTTTCTAATAATTCAACTAAATTAATTTCAATAATGGAATTATAAATGTCCTAAAACATCTAAGATTACAAGAAAAATCAAGGGTCCCACCAAGCGTTCTAATATATTTCTATCTAATTTTAAGGTAACATATTCAACAACATCAATACATCTTCAACAACTAGATCTGTCGAAATTGCCTCAAGACATCTTCAACAACATCAATAAAAACAACAACATTATTCTTCAAGCTTTGAAGGTAACATTTGATTTTATTTCTTCAATTTTATTATATCATCCCCTTGTATTTTTAATCTCTTCATCCCCACTTATCCATTTTATCCCTTTTTCATTTCATTATCTCAATCCATTTACTCCCTTTCCATGTTTTATCCATTCACACATTTGCCACTTTTACCCTCCTTATCCTCTTCCCCTTTTACCATCTTAACTACTTACCTTCTTACGTCATCAACCATTCACCAATTTATCCCATTTTAATTATTTTCCTCTAAGATGTGGATGAACTCTAAAATTATGAAATCCTTCAACACCCTGAAACAAGATGTTAATAACCAAATACTAACTTCCAATTTAACCTTGGGTGAAGGAGAGGGGGGTATTTATAACATTTGTTGTGAAGAATCATGCCAAAAATGGGAATAGTAGAAGTATGGCACCATTTTCCATGTGGTGCATGAATGAGTCAAAATATGAGGTTGGTGATGGGTCTCCCATTTGGGTTGGTGTGTCTCTCACCTTGCACATGAATCCAATTTTTAATGAGAATCATGCACATAGGCCTAAATAAGGCCAAAGACTTTTCACCACACTTTTTTGTCTTCATCTAAGAAATTAAAGAGACACCCCAAAAAATGTGGCACCATTTTCCATGTGGTTCATGAATTAGTCAAAATATGAACTTGGTAAGATTCCCACCTTGATCATGGATCTGCCATTTGGATTTGTGTGTCTCTCACCTTGCACATTAATCTAATTTTCAATGGGAATCATGCACATGGGTCTAAATGAGGCCAAATACTTTTCATCACCCTTTCTTGTCTTCATCCAAGAACTTAAAGAGATGGAATGAAAATTTTGGAACCATTTTCAATGTGGGTACATGAATGATTCAAAATATGATGGTGGTTGGATTCCCAAACTGATATGGGTCTCCCATTTGGGTTAAAAAGTCAAAAATGGGTGCCCTTTGTCTTTTCTAAAGCACTGAAGAGGGAGGTATCTCATTTTTAATGCCACTTTCATGTGTGAAGGTAAAATAAATGTTTAATGATGGTCCCTCTATGGTAAATTCATCATATTTCAAGGGGTGACCCTTGTGATGATTAAATGAGGTCATTAAGAACCTTGGAAAAGGGTCACAGGTGGGGTATGATGTCCCACATCAAGCCACCTAACTTTTAAGCCATGCCACTTGTCATATAACCTCCCAAATCACCTTCCATTTCAAATTCCATGTCACTTTCCGTATCATTATTAATAGTGATAGTGGGTCCCATAGTGAATAATGATAGTCAATAGTAATTTTGAATAGTATTTTTGAATAATATTACGTGAATATGATAATAGTGATTTGGTTAGGTTAAAAGGGGTTGGTTAAGGGTTAATAAGGTTTAGGGGGTCTCTAGGGGGTCTTGAGGCATTTAGTCATTGAAAACTATGTGTAGTTCTCTAGTGTCTAAAATAACATATGCTTTTAGATACATGAATTTCCTTTGATTTAAAGCTTCAAATGTATTTATTTAGCTTTGAGTAATACACTAGAGTTGGTGAATGCTAATTTTACATGTTTTATCTTATAAGTTAGAATAATTGATATCTTTGATCATCTAAAGTAAAACTTTTTTTTTGCCTTACCCTACTCATCTTTGGATCGACCTCATGACTCACATTAGCTTGGTTCATTCTGTAAATACTCTTTATTTATGTTTGGGTAATAATTATCAAAGTTAAAAACAAGCTCTCAAATATTATCAAGAATAAAGTGTCACTATGTAAATATCTATTATCTTTATAGTAGGGTATGCTTGTAGACTTACTATTGGTAGATACTATTTTGCTATTTCCATTAGTAGTTGTGTTAACAACTCAAGCCCTAAGTTTTCTAATACTTAAAATTGATTTCATTACATTCCCTTGGTTCCCTAGTGACACAAGGAGCATATTAACTACATCAATAAGAAGGGAATTTTTTGGTGCTAGAAGGAGGGTCTATGTAATTACTTTTATGCATCTTTGTAGAATTATACTGTAGTTGATTAAATATATGAAAAATTGTTTCAAAGTACACAAATATTGTTAAATAACACTAAGGATCTACCTTATTTACATGAATATTTCCATTCTTTGGAGGATTTCATAAAAGTTAGTGTTCATTCATTTAAATTTGGTAAATAATCTTAATATTTAACTAAATTTGTGCAAATATAGGTGAAATTTCCCATTCTTTAGGCATATTGAATATTATTCTGATCATCTTTGAAAATTTTCACATAAATTCAAAAAATAATTAGTATATCTATGAGAAATTGTTCAAATTTGGATATTTTTGAGAATTTGTGCAAAGGTCGATTGTTTGGACCTTGCCTATACTAGATCTAGGCACTTAAGATCATAATTTCTCTAATTCACTTAAGATTAAGTAAACCTTTGCGTAGATTTGTGTCTAATTTTTTTTTAAAGTGCTTAAACACTCTTATATTATTGAATTAGGCATATGATTGCTTGAAAATGTTGATCTAACACTATATTTGAAAGTTAACATGCAAAACTAATAGTATTTATAAAGATATTGAAGTTTTTGAGGTTTTAAAGATTGGATCCTCATATATCAAGGTAAACTTACTTGATCTGAGGTTCTTCTATATAATATTAACTAATCTTTGTGATATTTGTCACATGTGAAGGTTATTTTTGAAGTTCATTTTCTCTTAATACCCATTCTACATCCTGGAGTTGCTGGGATTAGAACCAAATTCCAATCTAAACCTAGGATCCCTTTAACATCCTTAGAAACATATAAGAAGGATAAAGAATCCAAAGATAAACATAAGAAGTATAGGACCTAGCCAAATTCCCAATCTAACCAAAAATTTTAACCCCTCTTGACAGTCATTGCATGGTTAGTTGGTTCATCCATCAATGTCCCTAGAGATGTGCATGATCTGCCAAGGAATCTAGAGAAGTATTTGCCTCTGTTTATCCCCACTAGTAGAGTAACCATTGAATATAATATAATGTCCTTTAAATCATCTTTGATATTGATTATGTAATCCATGATTACATGGCCTATAATCTCCTTCCATTCACATTTTGAGATGTGGCTTATGATTGGTTCCTCAACTTGCCAATATATTCCATCATGAGATGGGTTGATTTCAATGACACTTTTATTACCCAATTTGGTAGGGTAGTAAGCTAGGGATTTGTGTAATAATAGCTCACCACATTCAAAAGAGACATAAAATAACCAATTAGAACATTCAACACAATGTTCCAAAACATGTATACCCTAACATCCCAACCATATAAACCAGCAGATGAATTGGCTTTGGATAAATAAGAATATCTTAGATCTAATGATAATTATCTTCCTAATAAGAGCCTTGAATATTGACACATTAATTTTAGCATATGATGAGTCCATTCATATTGATGAGAAAATACACTTATAGGGGCATCCTATATTTACTATAAAAAACTATGACCCAATGACAACTACTCTAAATGTCATATCCAACATGAATAAAAAATGCTCACATTAAACTAATTACCAGTGATTAACCATTTGCTTTTGAGCCACACTGCACGTAATTAGTAGCTAGGATTATTCAACCAAGCAAATATAAGGTCACAACCATAGAACAATATCAATCAAGCACTCCTACCCATCAATAACACCACTATTCAAACTATAAACTAGAATAATAACTTAGAGCGTCCAAAGGGAGAGTTATATTCAATACAAAAAACTATTCAAAAAATCATTAATGATTTTATATATCTCAAGAAATAGATGGGAAATACTAGTGAGAGTTTTAGTATAAATTACAATTTCCATATATATAATATACCTTTTAATAGGTCTAATAGTAATATCAAGCTCCTTTTGAGAAATTTTTCTAAGATCAAAATTTTATAATTAGCCTCACCCAGTTTGTGTTGAGTGCACAATACAACCATACATGGAGAACTAGACTATGTTTAGTTCTACCATGCATTTGAAGCCATTAAAAGCCAAATGGAGGGATTTGAGGTGAACCCCAATGACCAAAATAATGATAAAAGATCTAATAGTACCAATTATGTTTCTATATCCTCATAAACTATCCTCATGGTTGAGACCTACGACTTTCCTAGTCAAGATGAAAATGAGCCTGAAGACAATGTCGAGGAAGTACATGCTTTCTAGTAATACCAAAGGAGTAATTATTCCTTAAGAAGTAAAGGTTAAAACCCACCTCTAACAAATTCCACCCTACCTAATAAACTAAATACACCTTTAGAAGATATGAAAAATAATAATCCTCTACCCCCTATAGGTAAGGAGAGTCAACCAACAACTAAAGTTCCTTATAAAACATCAAAAGGTGGATACAATATAGTGGAACATATGAAGAAGATAAAGGAAAAAATAAAATTGCATGAGCTCATTCAAACCACTAAACATAATTATTTTCTATGAAAATCATTGAATGAAAATCCTAGCTCTAGAAAAGCTAAACTGGCTCATGAAAATGTGATAATATATAAGAGTAAGCATGAATTTCCACCATTTCTATTGACTGTAACAATTTTTGGTAAGAATATTCATAATTTCTTACTTGATTATGATTTTTAAACTAACATTATTACTTTAGTAATTTGTAAAAAATTGGGCTTCAACCCAATCAAATCAGAGAAGGTAGTGGTGCAACTGGAAAATTCAAGAGTAAAAGTGGTGGAAAAATTATTGAATATTCATATGTAGCTAGCTCATGAACCCTGAGTCCAGTAGTTCATCAACATTCAACTCATTAACATACCTAATGCTTATGGATTATTATTGATTCATGATTGGAATAAATCCCTAAATGGATACATGTCCATTGATTATTCTCACACGTGGCTACCTTGGCACAAGATTCTTAATCAGATCAAGATTAATAGGGAACCCAAAATTAAATACATGCTTGATGAATAAAATGCCAAGAATGAAAAGTTAAATTACAAATCCTCTAACTTATGTGTTTACACTTTGTAAATCATTAAAATTGTTTCATATAACAAGGTAAAAGAAAAAATAAAAGGTCCTTATACATTGCACTTTGATGGTGTGCAGGCTAAACAAGGTTTTGGCATTGGAATTTTTATGACAAATCCTAAAGGAAAATATTATCTAGATTCTTATATATTATAGTTATCTTGTAATAATAATTTATCAAAATATGAATCTCTTATTTTAGGAATTCAATTTAAAATCAAACATAAGGTAAAATAAATGTTATTTTATGGTGATTCAAAATTATTTGTTAATCAGGTTAGAAACAGATATTAGTGCAAGCTTTCTTATTTAATAAAGTATAAATTTAGATCTTAGGATTTAATTAAGTATTTTGACTCATTTAATATTTTTTCCTTAACTAGGGAGAAGAATCAATTAGTAGATGCTCTATCTTCAATAGCCAAAAACTTGGTTCCTATAGATTCTTTAAAATTATAAGAGTTTACTATGGAAATAATTGGATGCCCATCTATTCTAGACAACATCAATCACTTCCAAAATTTTAATGATGATAAGTAGATAATTAAATTCATATGTAGTGCTAGCATATTTGAATATCACATCATTTATGAAAATGATGAAAGTTATGTAAAAATTTTGAGGGATAATGAAGATGGAGTGATCCAAATCAAAGAGAACTAGATACCCAAATGAATGATCTCCTTAGAAAGGATTTTTAATTTGGATAAACAAGGAACTAAATATAAACAAACCAAGGTGAATACAAATTATTATAATCAAGTCAACTTGGGAGACCCTGAGAAAAAGAAAAATATTAACATTGGTTTAGTTTTGATCGATGAGGAGCTGAATGTATCCACTACCATTTTAACTAATTTTAAAGATGTAATTTCTTGGTCATATGATGATCTTAAGATATTTAATATTAGTGTGATTACTCACACTATCCCCTTGAAAGATGCTTATAAATCCTTCATGAAAACATAGAGGTTAGTGAATCTAGTGATAAAACCTCTAATTTATAAGGAAGTGAATAAATTTATAAGTGTAAGGATAATCTTTCTAATATATCACTAAACATAGGTTACCAATTTTGTGTCATTTCGAAATAAGAACAAAGAAATTAGAGTTTGTGTTGATTTCAAAAAAATTAACAGATCCTCTAAGAAGGATAATTATCCCCTTCCATCATTAGATGAGGTCATTCAATTGGTGAGTGGGTCTAGAATTATGTCATTCCTTGATGGTTTTTTAGGCTACAACCAAGTCCTAGTGAATAATAATGATACAATGAAAACTACCTTCACCACCAAGTGGGGAACATTTGCATAAAAATGAATGCCATTTAGATTCATTAACATAGGAACAAATTTATAGTGAGAAATGGACCATGCATTCCATGGATTAATTGATAAGTTCATCATTATATACATGAATGATCTAATAGTTTTTTTATAAAAATAGAGGCATGATGCATTTGGAACAAGTGATAAGGAAGTGTATAAGGTTTGGCATTTCCTAAAACCCCAAGAAAAGTATCTTTTTTGTAATTGAAGGCAAAATTCTATGACATGTAATCACATAAGAAGGTATGACTATAGACCCTAATAGGATCAATTCCATTTCAAAGGTAGAGATCCCTAATAGCAAAAATGAGTTGAAATATTTCTTTGGCAAAATCATTTTTTTATGAAAATTTATCTCTAGTTTTGTAGAGATTGTAAGACCACTCAACATAATGTTGAAGAAAGATGTGAAGATAGAATGGAATGCTAAAGTGAAGAAGGAATTTAAAGACATCAAGGATGTTATTATTAAAGATCCTATTTTGATAAATATTTATTTTAACAAAGACTTTTATTTATACTCTTTTGCTTCTAATCATACTTTTACCATTGTTTTCACAAAGAGAACCCCATAGCCTTCACGATCACCAATTTGACTAATGTGGAGCTTAAATATCCAATTCTAAATAAGCAAACCTATGTACTTATATAGGTTATCAAGAAGTTTAGGTAATACATCCTGAGAAATAAGATGTATGCCATAGTATATGATCATACTATTAGGTTGATGCTAGGATAAAATGAACTTGGAGACTGAATAGGGAAGTGGATGACCAAACTCCAAGAATATGACTTAGAAATAAAATCTACTAAGTTAGTTGGAGTATAATGTTTAATCCAACTTATTTTAAATACTAATCCACCATTGAAATTTTTTAGGTTGAAGTAGCTCAAATGACTAATGGTGATTGGTACAAGGATATTGTCTAGTATCTGTTGCATGGATCATGTCCCCCACACCTCAAAAAAGATTAAAAAATGGGCCCTCAAGTTGAGATAATATCATTTTATTATCAAAATAGGAGTCCTCTATAGAAATAATTATGAGAGGATCTATCTAAGATGTGTTTCTTGAGTTGAAGCCACTAAAATCATGAATAATTTCCATGATAAACTAATAAATGGTCACCCTTTAGGGTATATCACAACACACAAGATATTGAGAGATAAATACTATTGGCCAATCATATTCAAATATGCGCATGCTCATGTGTGACTATTCCATCAATGTCAAGTGTTTGATCAATGAGAAATAAAGGTAGCCATGCCTTTACAACCAATGATTGAATCAAAACCATTTGTACAATGGGGACTCAACTTAATAGGACTAATCGGTCCTAACTCTTTAGCAAGACAAAAATTTATGGACTATTTCACTAAATTCATAGAATAAAATATCACCACTCAGTTTCAGATGCCCTTGTCTTTAGTATTTGATAATGTTCCAATGTTTACATCAACCAAATTCACCAAATGGGCCTATGACAACTAGATAATCATCAATTCTACTTAAAACTACTACCCTTAGGGTAATAGAGTTATGGAATCTACCCAAAAAAACTTGATGTAATCTATTAAGAAGTCTAAAAAAAGAAACCTAAAGAATAACAATCCCTACTAAAGTATTTTTTATGAGAAGACAAAACCATATACAAATAGATGCTCAAGGTATCCCCATTCCTACTTGTCTATGGGTAGTAACATATCTTTATTATCATGTCGAAGCTACCCACCTATGATTTTATGGTTAAGTATATGGAAGATGATGAAGGAGTGTAATCTTAAATAATAAACATCATCCAAATAGAAGATGCTAGAGATGAAGCATTGCAAAACTTTATCAAGCATCAGGATGTTGTAAAGAGATAGTTTGATAAATAAACCAAATTTAAAGAATTATACATATTAGACTTGGTCCTACTATGGGACAAGGCCCATGAAAAGAAATGACAACATGACAAGTTCACTCCTCTCTATAATGGGCCATATCAAGTGACAGAAATACTAGGTGAAAATGCATTTAGGCTCAAAGACTTGTAAGGAAATAAATTAATATTGCTAATCAATGGACAGTATATGAAACATTATTTCTCTATTTCTCAATCAAAAACTCTAGAATGACACTAAATTTTTTTAGAGTTAGAGTAATTAGGAGTAGAATAGTTTCCTTTCTTGCTTTGTTTTCTTATTATGTTATTTCTTTCTTTCTTTCCTATTTTGATTTCCTATTGTGTTATCTCTTGATTTCCTTTTCTATTTGTTTTCTATTGTATGTTGTATCTTAGTAATAAGTCCTTTAGACAAGAATTATTCAACTCAATTTGTGTTAACCTGGTCTTGAAAGTAGGAAGAAGGGATTGTTGGTTTTAAACACTAGTCATCAAAAATTTTAAAACCTCTATCAATGTTCCAATTTAGAAAAGTTATGCAAGATTAATTAGAAGTTAGTTTTCTCATTAAAATCTTATGTTTTTTTTTTAATGTTGTAATATAATCTAGATGACCAAACACTTGTTGGAATGAGATTTTGAATCTACGTGAACCATCATACTATCACTTAAATTCACCAAATAAATTTCCCAATCAAGAATTCATATCTAAAATTGAATTACATCTTGACTATGTCTTGAAAAAATCCTTACACCTAGCTAATTTTGGGTCCCAACCATTATGGTTTATGAGTGTAGGTATTAAAAAAAATATGATACACCAAGTGAAGTGAAATCATAAACTAATTTATATTCCATGAATGGTATTTAGGCAATCTCTACTAGGGATATGGATGCTTAGCTATCATTAGAGTAGGGTCCAAAGTGGAGCTAAAGGTATCTATATTGGGGCTATGGATACCTGGCTAGTAGAAGAGCAATGCCCAAGCCATCCCCAACTAAGCAAAGCATAACTATATAAAATCTAAATAATTCTTAAGTCATTTCATGTTTGATGTCTTGAAGCTTGAAAGTTATCATTTCTAAACCCAATGGCAATGGTTAAGGAACCTCAAAATCCACACATAGTATGATTGTCTACAAGTTTTAAATTCTATTTCCATCTTGTGGGCTTTCTCTAGTTTTGGAAAGAAGTTTTGATACTAATTGAAAATCATAATGAGATGACTAATTTTTTATTCATATTTGAACATAATATATAGATTAAACATTTCTTAATGTTTCCCCTAGAGGTCACCATTTTTTTATGATCAACTACTGCATATTCTAATAATGGGGACTCTCCTTTCTTCAAATTTATAAAGTACACAAATGCTTAGCATATTAAGTCATTTAATTTCATCTGGATTTGATTTGATTTCCCATCACTTTTGATTTTACTATTAATGGTTAATAAGTCATTTTAAAATAAGGATTGACACTTAAAAATATCTAAATTATTATAATTTTTCTTCAAGTTTCATTCAAACAATTAATTATTAACCATTGATGGTTCAAGGATGTGCAGATTGGGTTTCACTAAGGAAATACAACCTAAATCTCTAATCGGTATGAATTCAATAAGATTCATTGGATTTCACTAAACTAACATTATGTTGTGTTTAAATAATTTGGTTGTAAATTTTTACATTTAAACTTGTTTAAATTTTATTAAAGATGGGAAATGACATCTTCATAAGACTAACTTAGTTTTTCATTTGATCTCATAGGATGTCAAATTAAAACCAAAGTTTATGATACCTAATGAGATGTTAAATTTAATATTATGAACTTAAAAGGATATGTGTCCACCTCATCAAGATTTGTAATGCCTTAGAGATTCATCATGTCCTGTAGAAGACACTTGAAGAAAATATATCGAGTTCATGAGCTAAGTGGTTGCATCTAGAGATCTCGTAAGAAGACTAACCATTAGAATTTAAATCATAGGCTATGTGTCAAGATATTGTCCCATTCAAGCAAAGTCCATTAAATTTGAGCTACCACACATCCCCCATGAATCCCACCATAATGTCAAAGATTTCAAGATGCTATTACATGTCTTAATCATAACCAATTAGATAAAATAACATTTTGAAGTGATGTGTGTTCCCTTTGAGTTCATCTAATGTCAATGCATATCCACACCATATTACATCCATAAAATTCTTATGAGAGATCACAAGTTAAACATTCTGGTTGACCCGATCTATTTGATCAAGGCTTGATGACATATAGTTGTTGGCATCACCTTCTGATAGTAACACTTGGTGGTAAAACAAATAATAAACCACAATAATGATGCATCTACCCTATGGGCCCATATGATGATGCCACATGTCACTCTTACAAAGCTACATTCTAAGATCCACTAGATCACCTTCAAGAAGGATGGGTGTCTCAACCTAAGACACATGATTAGTTATAAGTTAATGATATTTATCCAAAAGCCTTCTAAAGGAGACATTAGGAAAAGAAAATATTTGATTGCCCATGAGAGTGATGTGTGGTACTCCCACAACCAATCAAAATTAAAAGGCACCACTCAAGAGCTCATCAAGAAATAAAATATGCCATGTGGTAGGATAAAAATGAGTCATCACACTAAGATGAACAATGAGATACCATGAGCTAATCAAAGGGTGCCACATGTCTATGTTTGATCCAACTAGATAAATTAGTCATCTTCAAGTCCTGAAAGTGCCTAGTTAGATTTGACATGGCAACCACATGTCAAAAGGTGGAAATTTTTATATTTAAATCTAAAATTGATGGTGGGTAAAATTAAAAATAGAACTAAATTTGAATTTTAATGTTATTAAATTCCAAAATCAATAGCTTGAAGTTATTCCAAACATATACAAAGTGGACAAGCTCACCATTAATACAACATGAACAAGAATCTCCATCTACATTGCATTAATCAAAGCAATATTTTAAAAGGATACTAAACTAAGATATTTTTATTTACATTTGATGATATATTATTTTGCTCTCTCTACTATCTATGTTCTCCTAGTATAATAAAGCTCAATTTATTCATATATTACACCCTGACTGCCATTATTGGAGCTTGAGAGTTGCATAAGGATACAAGGACATTAGGTGCTACCCAATTTTTTTTTATTATTGTAGAGATGGAATAAGTATGTCCTTTCACATTGAGTAAGATTATTTCCTTTAAAAATAATTACTTATTATTCCAATATGAAAATTCATTTATTTTCAAGGATAACTAATTCATCCTCAAGGCCATAGCATCAGGGGACATGCAATATAGTAACATTTAATTCAATGTATAAGTATCTAGGGTAGTTAATGAGTCCAATATCATGCCTCACATAATATAATTATCTTTAGATATCCTATCCATCAATACAACCAGTCTCCATAAGACCAAAACTAAACTAGACATATTGCCATGTGCTTACCTAGTTTATGGCATCTTTAGGAGGTCAATGTGTGAATATGGGCTACTTAAATCCATGACCAAAGGGATCCCAATTGATTTTATAATAGATCCAATATTTTATAAATATTATTACCTTCCCTTTCCATAGATTGAGTACACCCAGGTCATCATTGACAACTAGTATGAGGTGTACTCCCTAGAGTAGGTCTTGGATTCATGGGTGACTAACCTAACTAGTATTGTTTTCATGGATGACCAAGGGAAATTTCTAATTAATTAATATATGAAAGGAGTTATGACTAGCTTGGCCCTAATAAATAGAATATGTGGTAACACAAATATTGGCTATGTGGATATAAGGACTCTTCTACTACTATAAATAATCCTAGAGGATTAGCATATTAGCCAAATTGGGGAGATCATTAGCAAAATATAGATATATGAAATGAATGACACTTAAAATAATGGTGACCCATTATTCGTGATGATCTATCTATTGAATGAAAGCTAGATAACTACCTAGCTAGGTTAGAAATCAAGGTCCCCCAAGTGACAGGAGGCTATGACTCAACTTTTCTTAGTAATGCACATTTTATTGACCATTGATGTCTTATTTTGTAATTTATGTCAAAGAGAGCATATGGTACTAGTGCATGAATGATAAATAAGTTATGTTTGATAGCTTAGAGAGATATGACACATGTGAATGTTTGTAAGGACAAATAAGAAGTTATGAGTCATCCATAGATGTTTTGGTGAGGTTTTGGGGTGTCATATGATCATTTAGAAAGAAAAACATGCATATTATAGATTAAAGAGAAGCTAGACCATCACTGTACATTATGAAGATTTGAGTAATCCAATAAATTTGTGCATTTTGTGTAGTTAATCAAAAAGTCAACATTAATCAAATATTTTCATGGAGATGTTGTCTATAGTGCTAGGAAGGTAATCTAAGGATTTAGAGTCATGAAGTGTTTTCTAATTCAAGATATAAACCTTCAAATTTTATTTAGTAGACTATGATGGACCAATATTTTCAAGTTTAACTACATTGAATTTTAGGGTCAAATAGTCAAGATAGATCTAATTGTGAGTATTTAATCGAGTGATGAATATCTATATAAAGCATGAAACCTATCAGATAGAAATCAATGGTGAGCATGTGATCATGAAGATTATGATACTACAAAGTTTATTGAGTCGGTATGTCAATAGAATAATCAAATTACATATGGAACTACCAAGTGGCACAATCACATTGAACGAATGGTGTAGGGTGTGTAGAAGGCACGTAGAACTACTAAGTGTCATGATCATGGAAGCACAGATCTATGATCAATGGTGAGTGATGTAAGGTAAAGAATAGGAGATTTATAAGGATATGAATGAACCAAAATTGATCTAGATTTTAGGGAGCATGAAATTTTGACAAGTGTTATATGTTTTGTTTTATACAGTGACCGTTGGAATTTGAATATTCAAATTAACAAAGGAAAAACTAGTCTATATTGTTCTATGTAGAATTTCATAAAGGTGTAAAAGGAAAATTTGTAGATAATTTCAAGGGATATCCATAAAAATTATTTTGGATGTTTGAAGATAAATATTTATTATAGTTGGAAGATAAATCTTTAGTCATTCTTTTATACAGAATATTGTCTAAGCAATTTGTGATTTAACAAAAGAGTGTTTTGGCAAGAGTATTGATTTGAAGATGTCTTAGAGGTCATATGGAGTGGACCCATGTATTTAAAGTGATCTTGTGTTCTTTTTTTTCTTTATGGAGTGATAAAAGGGTAATAGGTCTCCATGAGGCCTATAAATGCTACTAAGGCCTAATTGAAAAGTGTAGCTACTTGAGTGTAACCCATGGATGTTATGGCTGACATGTGAGGATGGTATTGAGCTATGTGTTAAAATGTTAGATATATTAAGGGTTAAGTAAATTATTATGGCCAACCTAAAATCTGATATTCAAGAAGACTCTATAAAGAGTGAAGGCTAAGGAAATGGTTTCTAGACTTAGATGTGAATTTGTTGAGGAGAAGATAGAGTTGAAGGAAAGAGATTAGAGTGAGTGTGTTTAGTGGATGGATTGAACTATATAATAGATTGAGGATGAGATAATAAGCCTATAGTGATCTAAAAGGGATGTTTAGAAGCATTTATTACATGATCAAGTTTGATTATGTGTGATGAGATGAAAGAAAGGTGTTATACATTATGTCTCCAATCACATTGAAATGCAATCAAAGTTCTAGATTTGTTGATTTCATAATGTTTTGTGTGGGTTTTCAACATATAGGATAAGTGGGTGTTTTTTCATCCTTAGTGGTGGGTGATCCTTGTGAAGTGGGTTCTTTACTAAAAATTATCATGTTGATGATCATTTATAGGACAATTAGTCCATGTGTTTATAGGATTGAGAGTGGATTTTATTCCCTAAGAGCATTTCCCATGTAGATCTTATGTTATGTGTGATCTTGCATCATCTTTTTTTTTCATTGTTATGAACATATTGTATTATTTTTGAATGCTTATGGTGATTGATTAATATTTTTAAAGTATTACAATTAAAGTTTTAAATATCTTACATCACTAATTCACTCCCATCTCAATGATTCTACATCCAACACATTCCCCAATTTAGGCACAACATAAGGGTGATTGTATAAGAATTTTACCTGGTGGTCTACAAGTCAATCACTAAATGTGAGATATTAAGGGTTCTTGTAGATGTTAAACAAACTCTAAGGTACATGGGTAGCTACTACTTGTACTTAGATTACACATTGATCTAAATAGAGGGAGTGATGGTGGTTCCCCTTAGGTTAACAAGATATGTGCATATGAAGTTATCGAAGGAAGAGATGGCCTATCAACTACTACATATAGTTGATGGTGTCTTCAGAAAAAATAATATAGTCCCCCACAAGGTCCATTATAATTTATGGAGGACCAAAACTATAAAGTGGCATGATCTTATTATGGTTGCTAGGCATAATGATTCCTACCTATTACCTAATGATGACCTAAAGTCATGGGATCAAAACAATTTAATTTTCAAGCACTTACTCAAGTTTAATAAGGATATATAAATAAAGAATAAGCATCAAGAAGAGGTCCATGAGTGAATATACATGGATGGTATGAATGATGAGTTGGTCCTCAAGAATGCATATAGAAAGAATATTGAGCTAGAATGAGGTTAGATAGAGAAAGGAATATACTATAAATCCTTGGCCACCACCATCTCATTAAATCATGTTCTATGTTGATGAGAGGTAGGATGAGGAGGAAAAATACAATGTTCCTCTCATTAGGAATAGGCCATGCTAGCTTCTACTATAGGCCACTTCAAAAAGTCAAAGCATGCCTCCAAGATTTGAGAAAGGAGGATTTAGAAGCCAATGTGACCCCTCCCAATGGACCACATTGATATTTACATCTAGCATGGGAGATATTATCCAAATCCTAGATTAGTTTGACCCTACTACAGTTGACCTTGGTGAATTGAAATAAATAATCTATCTCTCCATGGAAGAAATACAAACACTAGCTAAGAGGAACATTAAAAGGGTTTAAAAAAAGAAGAAAGAGCTTAGAAATACTATGAGATTTTCAATACCTCCTCCATCATCTCCTCAAGGGATTGTAGAGCTTATAATCATACCCTAGGCTCTTGATGTAAGTAATCTCCCATTATCTTCCTTCCCAATAACATTTGCATCTACTTCTATTTTTTCTTCTACATTTTCTCCCCCTCCAATTAATTCCCCATTGAATTCAATGTCATAAATTGTTGTAACAACCTCTACCCAGTCCTCAGATAATACTAACATGAGCTAAGCTAGTACTTCCTTTAGATTCACCTTCTCTTATTTTATTGCACATGCCACTGCAAATATTATTTCTTCACAAGAAACCACAAGTGTCTCACTTGATATTAGTTCCCCTAAAACTATAAGGATATTAAGGCCCATTTCAAATAAATTCAACTTTTATAATCCACTAAATATTACCATAGCTACAAAAGTGAGTTTGCCTCCTAAGCTACCTTCATTTTTTCTAGACATAGGCCCTGTAAAATCTATATTTGGCACACTTGGGGAAATAGACCCAACCAAATTGCTCATCCTTGATACAACTTTGGCATATTACTAAACCCTATTACTTCCATTTAATTAACCTCCAACCAAGCTATCAACTACTACTTCCCCAAATTAGGTTAGAGACATTATACAGGCTACAAGGCAATAAAATCCTTAAATAGTCATCTTTGTACCACATATTGGGATGAGATTTGATGTTGACATAGGCACCATAAAGAGGGTGGTTAGGAGGTAAGTTAAGTAACCACAATATAGATCAATGGTGGCACATGAAAGTGAAGATTTCCTCTTCAATTTGACAAGAAAGAGGAAGGTTAGCCCTAGAGAGGTAGATGAATACGTAGAGGACCATGTGTCTATAGTCCAATCCCAAGCATAATCCTCAATATCCTTGATGAAGGGGATGAAATAAGAGTTGAAAAGGTTGAAATAAAAAATAATTACCTATAGTGCCAAAAAAAAATACCATTTAGTTATTCATTGTAGTTACTATTTTCTTTAACCTATAGTTCATGAAGAGGAGGCAGGAATATGGGACACTGTAATTCAATATGGTCATTAAATTCAACCACAAACTTATAATATATGATTCCAAGTTGGAAAACTTGGATATAATTGGAAGAAGAAATAATTTCCTAGACCTTAATATTTTTCCACATGAGGATATTCATTCCTACGTAGACAATTTTGATGAATAGGAGAATGATATTGAAGAGATCGTTGGACTAGGTCAAGGATGTAACTATATCTTTTGGAGAAGATAGATTTTAAGATTACCTTCTTATTTAAGGATGACATGATCGCTAGGGTGACAAAATTAGATGGTACCTTCATGGATGACTTAAAATTTAGGTCCTAAATGAAGGTGTTCATTTCCAAATTCCAAGAAGACATAGTTATTACAAAGATAGCTACAAAAGTTATGAATATTTTGTCATTTTATAATTAGAGGATGGAGAGAGATGAGGTCATTAAAGAGGCACTAAGGCCTATGCTTGTAGAACACATCAATCTCATTTAAGAGATGGCTAGCTTATTTTGGCCCATGATCCTAGATTTTGACCAGATAGATCATGATTAATTAGCTTGTGAAAAAAATTTGACAAAGGAAGAGGTAGAGAGGAAACAAAGGCAAAAACAATAAGCTATCCATCAAGCTCCTTCAAGAAATTGATGGAATATTTGGCTTTATTTTTGTAAATTTAAAATTAGAATATTCCCTTTGTAATATGGGGCATTTTGGCCACTTGGCAGTATTTGGGTGCCTTTTCATGGGCTTGATTAAACTTTTATAAGAAATTTTAAAGCTTATAAATAGTGGGTTTTCCCCTTATTACAATTAGAAATGTTTGTTATAATAATTAATGTAAAAGATCCAAGAATTTGAGAATTTATCCAAGTGATTTATTTCATATGTTATGTGTTTTTTCTTTTCATACTTTTAGATAGTTAATGGTATCTTTCTAGTAACTAATTTGGTAATAACATTAAATATATGCATCTATTAGTTTGAGTTCGATGCTAGGCTGATGAATCTGCTAGTATATTTGCCTTGTTTTCATCTTATTTACAACTAAATGTGCTTATGTAATTTATTATGAATGGGTAAATTTTGTGAAACATATGATTTTGGATACATGTATTTCCTTTCCTTTGAATCTTCAACTACATTTATATAAATTTGAATAATACACTAGAGCTGATGAATGCTAATTTTATATGTTTTTTCTTAGAAGTTAGAAGAATTCATATCTTTGATCATCTAAAGTAAAACTTCTTTTTTACTTTACCCTACTCATCTTTGGATCAACCTCATGACTCACTTTATCTTATTTCATTATGTAAATACCCTTTATTTTTTATGTTTGGGGGTAATAATTGGCAAAGTTAAAAACAAATTCACAAAGATTAACAAGAATAATTGTCACTATGTAAATATCTGCAATCCCTATAGTAGGGTATGCTTGTAGACTTACTAGTGGTAGCTATATCTCTACTATTTTTCTATTTTTAGTAGAATTTGTGTTAACAACTCAAGCCCAAAGTCTTTCAATATTTAAAAATGTTTTCATTACTTTCCCTTAGTTCCTTAGTGACATAGGGTGTACATTAAGTGCATCATCAGACTAGTCTAAAACAACTAGTCCATTTTTTGTAAAAAACGCCACTTGTGCTCCAATTGAAAATGAAAATGATTTTATTCAAACATAAGATTGGTTTAGTAATCCTATTGAACCTATACCTCCTACTATTACTTATATTTAAATAGGAATTGGTACATATGAGTTAATGAACATTGATGAACCTAAACAAAAATAAAAAATTATCTTGCTAAAAAGTAAAATATGGACTTTATTTTTTGATGGTGCTTTTTCACAAGATGCTAGTGGTGTAATAATTTTTCTTATTTCTCCCATAAGTAAAATTTTTATTTATGCTTGTAAGTTGTCTTTTTTATATAACTAATAATATTACATAATTTGAAGCCTTATACTTAGGCTTATATAAGACTATAAAATTAAATGTTAAAAAGTTAGAAGTCTTTGGTGATTCTAAATAAGTTATCAGACATCAAAGATTTGTAGAACAAACTACACTCATCTTCATTGATATACTCAAAATATTTGGTCTTTACTTGAGAATTTTGAAGCTTTTAACATCACTCACATACTCAAGGAATTAAATGTAAGAGCTGATAAGCTTACTATTTTTTCATCTAACCCTTCCATGATTGACATAGAAGCTATTACTGAGTTTTAATTTTTATAAAATTTTAAACCTGAAATTCTTGATTTAAATGAAAACTAGACTATTTTTTATTATGATGAACATGTTGATGTTTTTATTAAAAATATTTGTTTTTATAATAATGATTATGTTCTTAATTGTGATTATTATTTACAGCTAAATAATAATAAGTTACCTATTAGTTTGGTGAGTTTGGAATCTATGTTTAATCCAAATGATCAACCTAAAATCTCATAGATAGAAGAAACTTATAGAAGAATTATTGGAGAGATTATTTCAATAAATTATGTAACTGAAGAAGAACCAAAGTTTTTTTAATTTGAGAATATAGTGTAAACCTAATGAGAATATAAAATTTATTAAACTTTTAAAATAAATTATTGATATTTTTCCCTAGTCTTATAAATATTTAATGGGTATCATAATAATTATATAAGGCATGTAATTCCTAATAACCTTGGTATTAAACCCATTAGATATAAAATATGAGGGATAAGCCCTTTGCTATAAGACATCATCAACAAAGAGTTTGATAAGATGTTGGATGGTTGTGTCATTTTTCTTATAATATATTCTAAATGATTGGCTAACTTAATACTCATGTGTAAAAAAAATTTATATATTAGACTTTGTGTAGAATTTAGAGATATAAATAAGGTTAGTATAAAGGATAATTTTCCTCTTCCAAGTATTTATCAAATTATGCAACAAGTTACAAGATCTAAAATGATGTCTTTTCTTGATGGGTTTTCTAGTTATAATCAAATCTTTGTCAATCCATATGATATACACAACCTCGCGAATAAAAGAGGAACTTTTAATTTTAATATTATGATTTTCGGTCTCTTGAATGAACGTGCAACCTTTCAATGATATATGTATGTAGCTTTTGATAATTTAATCAACATTGTCATGCAAGTTTACTTAGATGACCTTACATTCCATTCTAGAAAGAGAAAGAAATATTTATATCATTTATATTAAGTATTTTTAAGATGTAAAATATATGATATTTTTATTAATCCAAATAAATCTATTTTCAATTTTATTGAAAGCAAGTTATTAGGAAATATTATATCTAAAGATAACATTTCAATTGATCTTAAACATGTTAAAGTAATTAAAAAAATAAATTGACCTAAAGATCAATATATTATTTGGTATTTATTTGGTACAAAATATTTATTATCTAAGTTCATATAAGAATTTATTTATCATATCCTTTATAGATTTTATTAAAGAAAAACCAGTCATATATGTGGGATACAGGAGCTGATTTTACTTTTAATAATGCGAAGAATATCATTGAAAAGGCACATGTGCTTGCCAAACTTGATATGTCTAAACCTTTCATTCGTTACATTAATTAAATATATAAAGTCATAAGTTTTGTGATAACATAAGAAGATAAGAATAATGGTGAAAAACTTATTATATATAAGTAAGGTTTTGAAACACATAGAAACTAGATACCCTCTTATCAAAAAAATTGTTTTATCTTTAGTTTCTTGGTTAATTAAATTTCATCATATTTTGATTGGAAATAAATTTATCATAAGATATAATTTTCATGTATTATCCTATATTTTAAAACAACCCACTATTCAAGAAATGTTAGCAAAGTATATTTTAAGAATCTAAGAGTTTGACCTTGAATTTGAAACATCTAAAATTATTAAAGGAAATGAATTAGTAAAACTTTTGGCTGAATATGATTATTCTAGTATTAATATTTTGGTTTTATTTTTTGATGATTCTTTGAATTCAAAAATTCATTTTCAGTCTACGAAGGTTATTGAATTTTTAAAAAATTTTATGTTTAGGCTTAAAATGAAATACTGGGACTGTTTGATAACTAAAGATGATTGGTATCATGATCTTGTATATTATTTTAAAAATATAGCTTGCTTTGATAATTTGGATAAAGGACAAAGTATGTCATTAAGAGTATAGGATTTAGAATTCTACTTGCTATAAAAAAAATTATTTTATAGAAATTGTGATGGTGTATTACTAAGGTGTCTTACTCATGATCAAACCCAAAAATTTCTTAAGGGATGTCATGAAGGTAGTTGTGGTGATCATTATGTTGAAAATATATAGCCTATAATATTTTACATGTAGGTTATTATTTTCCTACATTATTTAAAGACACTTATAAGTTGGTACATTCTTGCATATCTTTCCAGTTGTTTACTAGTAGGGATAGATTACCTATAATGCCTTTGAATCTCATAATTCTTAAAAAATATTTCACTAAATTTGGAATTGATTTTATATAAAATATTCACCATTATTCATCTATTGGCCATAAATATATCTTAACCATGACAAATTATTTTACAAAATGGCATAAAGAAAAATCTTTAAAAATTTTAGCTACCTTTGAAGTTATTCTTTTCCTTAAAAATCAGCTTTGTTCTAGATTTGGTGTGACTTATAAGATTGTTTCAGATAATAGTCCTTAACTTGTTTCGAACGAATATTTAGAATTTCTAGGAAGTTATTTTATTTTTTCTAGTCATTATTCAAAATATTATCCTCAAGGGAATGGATAGGCTGAGTCTACGAATACAAATTTGATTTTTATTATGGAGAAAATAGTTTATGAGAATAAAATAAATTGACATCTTAAAATATTTGAGGCATTATGGTCTGATCATAACATTGTTAGAGAAGCTATAGTATATTATCCTTTTATGGGAACTTATGGTTTTAAATCTACACTACCAATAGAATTACAAATATCATCTACATATACTACTTTATAATATTTATCAAAGGATACAAATTTAATTGAATAAAGACTTGATGATTTAATAGCATTAAATGAAATTAAGACTACTACTTTATAAAAGTTGGAAGAAGATAAAAATAAGTTACAGAGTTTTTTGCATAAAAAGGTTTCTAGTAAAAAATTTAAGGTTGGTGATGTCATTCTTTATTGGGATAAAGATAATGAAGATATCGGTAAGCATCATAATTTTGATTCCCTTTAGTTGGGATCATATAATATTGTTGTTATATTTAGGAAAAAAAATTCATTTGTAAGATATGGAAGGAAATTAGCTTTGCCATTCAATCAATGGACATCATTTGAAATTATTTCATCATTAGCTCTTTTGATTTATTTTGTTTGTTTTGGCTTACTTTTTTGTAGTTTATTTTCTTTTGGCTTGTGTTTTCTTTTCTATTGCTAGTTTTTTTTTGAGTGGATTAATATCTATTACACAAATAATTTATTAATCATAATTAAGGGAATCTACATGAAGATTTTTATATTTATGTAAGTATATAATGATGATGAGATGATTTCATGACATAATTAAAAATATTTCTTTATAAATTTTCTTGAGCTAGTGATTAATGTGTTTAAAACATTACTTATTTTCAAAATTTGTGTTTAAGGCTTTGTATTTGGTTGTATATCTAGTCCTAAATTTATGATCTAATATTTTTTATTCTTTATACAATGCTAATTGAACACTTCATCCCTCAAAAAAATTTATTATTAAATGGGCTCACACCTAGCTACCTAAAAAATTATTAACCTGGATCACAATCTCAGGTGTTTTGTCTTAAAAAAAAAATTATGATACCTCATTTCATTACTAAAATTAGCTTGCAAGTTTGAAAGTTTTATGCTTATTTTCGACATCTCCTTATTTTTATTTTATTAAGCCACTATACTAAGTTATTCTACCATATCAATGACTTATGTCATGACATCTAAAACTACTAGTGTGGGGGTCTTAGTTCATTGCTTCATCTGAATATTCATTATTATGTCAAATGTTTATTATGACTACTATATTTAGTGAAATTTTTACTCTACATTATAAAGTGGTTTCCAAATCATTAAGTGGACTCAATGAAAATATTCAATGTATATAAAGTTATTTAGAATTTGGTAAAGAATAGTTTGTTTGATCTTATGAATATAATACTTTGGTCATATTTGTATTCAATAAAAAATGTACATGGTCCTTAGTGTTTTCAAAATTATTAAGATTTGTAAAATTGACATGATTTTTTAGATTTTCGTTGGTTGTTGGATCAGATAATATTTGTGATAATAAAATTTTAGTAAATTTGAAAATGATATATATCCTTTAATACCATTTTTTATTATAAGAATGGTAGTTGTGAATGATTTCAAGATATTATTTATATGTTTGATTGGTTAATATAACATATATATAATGTAATAGATTAAGGTTTAAGTTTATTTAAAGCTAAATATACTAAGAATTTGACCTGAGATAGTTGGTGGCAATGTTGAAAGTTTTTAAAGGTGAAGAGATTATAAATTAAAACATGTAACTTAGAGTTAATGTTTTAAGCATGGTTCAAAGTCAAGATCTAATGTGATCATGTTAGTTGGTAGATTCTTTAAGAGTGATTTATTAAGATAAGATTTTTGAGATGTAGTGGATTGATTTGATATGGGTTTTCAATCCATATATTTTATAACATTAAAGTTTATGTACATATGTTGAATGGAGCTTTTTTGAAAGGATATTGGTAGAAAGTTTAGTTTTGGATGAGTTAGCAAAATTGATAGAGGATTTGATAGAATTGATGACAAGGTATTGATAGATTTGCTAGCCAATGAAATTGAAACATGTAGTGGGAATAGTTATTAAATAACCTAAGAAATATAAAAAGTAATTTTTTTCTTCTAATCATAGTTTTTGGAAAGCTTTAAGTAGATATCACATTCTAAAAGTGAAGAGAAAGTTTGAAAAAAATAGAACTTGTAGATGAGGTAAGGAAAATTTAAATCTATGTCATTCAAAGATATATGACTTTACATGAATAAATAAATATTTAGATGGATTGATAACCAATATATTATAACCATGCATAAGGAGTTTTTAGTGGAATTTATGGTTGTTCTAACATGAAATGCATTGGTTATAAATATTTTTTTGAGAAATGGGTATAGTGTTTGACTGTATATTATTATTTTTGTTTGAAGAAATAGTTTTAGATTCATGCATGGAGTGTTATTGGTTATATGATTTTTTAGGTCAAGTATAAATAAATGTTGTTATAGCATGGACTATATAGATTAGACTTGGTTATTTTTTTTTTTTAATATTTGGCAAAGTTATGGGTTCTTGTTTTCAAATTGGATTGAAAATGTTTATCAGTTAGTAGATAGAGAATATCAAATAGATGTTGCATGTCAATTTTTGCTTTCAGATAAGTGTTAGGTTATGAAATAAGTTTGATTTCTATCTGTTTAAGTTGAAAATGATTCAAAGATGTTATGAAAGAGATAACACATGCATAAATTTTAGGTGATTATTTGTATCTTCTTACATAAAATCCATGATAAAGAAAATATGATTGTTATGGATAGAGATTAAGTTATAGTATGGAAAATCTATTTTTGCTTCAAATATTTTGGTTTTTTTATTATAAATAATTATGGGTTAAATAAATCGATTGAATTGTCCTAGTTATATTTTTATGAAGTGGATATGTGGACATTATATTTGATTTTTTATTTTGATAAATATCATGCTTTCAATTTTAGTCTGATATTCATATTCAGTTTTAAAATAGAAATAAAATGAATATTTATATCATAATAGCTGGTAGTGTTTATTAGATGCCAATTTTCTAAATGGGAAAATCAGCTGGTTTTGAGTAGAGCTTGATTTATTTTGAAAGCTTACTAGTCTTCACTTTTGAGAAAATAGTTTATTACAAACATAGTTTATTTTACTTGTAAATTTGTGAGGAAAAAATCTTGGTCATTTCATCAAAATAAATGTTGATATGTTGATATACTGATTTTAAAATTTTAATCTTTTTCTTGAAATTTATGTACCTTCAAATATAAAATTTATATAGATTTGACATATATCAGAGAACAATATCAGTGAAATTAATCATGGTTTTGATTTGTTTCATATTTTATAAGATGTCATCTTGGATATCTCCTCATTATAATAACTCTCATGATAACAATTAGAGGATGGATTAGAGTTTGGATAGGGAAGATCCACCTCCTCATATATTTTTTTCTTAAACTACAAAATGTTAGAGGTAGGAGGCCTAGTAGGATTTTCTATAGACCTTATAATTTAAGAACTCATATGTCAATTCATTTTGATGCCTCAGATCTCACATATTGGAATTTTTTAGATGCTTTGACATTTAACATTATAAACACCTAAGGTAACTAAGGATGGAGAAGGAATTTTTGGAGAGCTCATCCTCCCAGATGTGTAAATCCAAGTGGTTTGACTCAATAAATATAAATTTACCTTTAATTTTAGCATTATTCAATTTCCCACCATTATCCATAACACCATCAATCTTCACTTGAAAATGATTTGCAACAAATTTCCAACTTGCATTATTGAGCCTTAATACCTTTAAATAACAAAAGTCCCTCCCCTAAGCCTATTAATCTAGCTAAAACATGTTCTAGTTTGAATATTACATATTTTACTTCATATTTACTTGAAGGAGAAATTTTAGTACCTCTAAACTATATGAGATGATAGATAAGTCTCTTAGCCTCACCAAATATCACCAAGATGGTTAAGAAAGTCAAGCTGGAGGTTGATGATGAAGATAATGAAGGTGGTGTCAAGTTGTTAATGTTTCTTACTATAATAATGATTATACAGAGTTTATGATTAATAAAGGATATCCATTGATTGAGATGTTATAGGTTTATGATGAAGAGTAAATGTTTGAGTAATCTTTGTTGTAAATATTTTTATTTATGTCAAGGGTCTAGAATTATTGGTGATAAATGCCCCATTGCATTTAATGGTGTTTTTAATATTCATATCTTGGCTAATCTGTGTTAATATTTATTTAATATTAATGAATATATTTTTGGTTGCATATAAGTCAAAAGAGGGTCCATATAGAAGTCAAAGAGTAACAAGGTAAAAGACAAAAGAGGAATGGGACACATTTTCTCATGAAGAGTCATCTTGAGGAATTTCAAGAGTCACCATGTGAAGACAAAAGAGGGTATGGTGTATTTTTACATGAAGGGACACTTTGAGGGATATGAAAAGTCACCAAGATAAAGACAAAAGAAGAAAGGATGCATTTGCTTATGAAGGGTCACCATATGACTTTTCAAATACAAGGATACAAAGGGTCATGCACGTTTTGTGCCATTTTCTATGAGGATTGAAGGGTCACAAAGGGTGAATGCCAAAGTTCATTTGGAAAGCTATAAATAAAGGCTTGAGAAAACATTTGTAATATACAAGAGAGTGCATGGTTTCTATTTTTTTTCAAAGAGATGAAAGCAAGAGATATTGTAGAGTTCTATCATTTATTATGTAAGCAACATTGAGAGATAGTTGTGTTTTATATATAATAGGGGTTGGTCCTCCTGTGCATTGGTGATCATAAATAGTTGTTGTGTTGGTGCTCCTATAAGTTGGTGCTTGAAAAATTTGTATTTTGAGTTCGTGATCATTCATATACTTGAGATTATTCTATGTGGTTTGTCCCACATTGGGTTTTCATGTAAAAAAACTCTGGTCTCTCTCTCTCTCTCTCTCTCTCTCTCTCTCTCTCTCTCTCTCTCTCTCTCTCTCTCTCTCTCTCTCTCTCTCTCTTGTGTGGTGCATATTATTGTTTCAATTTTATTTCATATCTTGAATGTGTGATTAAGTGGTAAAATAAAAGAAATAAAATTAAGTAAAATATATATAATGTACTGATTCACCCCCCTCTCAGTATATTTTGTGCTTAACAATTGGTATTAGAGTAGGTTCCTTTTGAAAAAGTTTTACATCTTGAAGGTAGATAGGGAAAGCACAATGGCTAGATCACATGAAGGTTTTTATAAAAATAAGGCCCCTTTGTTTAATGAGAAATATTATGTTTTTAGATCATAAAGATGAAGACTTATTTGATGGCCCTTAGATTAGACATTTGGTAATTAGTGGTGGAGGAATATGAAGAGCCACAGACACTTGTAACTACTCTAGCATAAAAGAAGGCAAGTGAAAATAATGATAAGAATTTAAATGCTATTTTATGTGGTTTATGTGAATTATAATTTGTTAAATTTATGTAATGTAAATATGCTTATGAAACTTGGGTAAAACTTTAGAATATTTACAAAGGTCATGGAAAGGTTTAGCAAGCTAAGCTTTAGACTTTCAAAAGATAGTTTGAGAGTTTGAAGATGGAAGAGGAAGAAAATATAACAAGTTATATTTTGTGGGTTAATCAAATAGTTAATAAAATTAAAGGTCTTGGAGAAATGTTAGAATAATGAATTGTGGTTCAAAAAGTTTTAAGATCTCTACCAATGAGATATGATGCAAAAGTTTTGGAAATTGAAGAGATGAAGAATTTAGCCAAGCTAAAGGTGAATGAACTACATGGTATTCTTACGGCATATGATATGTGGACCAAATAAGAAAAGCCCTCAGAGATAGAAGCTACTTTAAAGAAAATAAAGAAAGGGAAGGCTAAGATTTAATAATCAAGTGACAATTCTAGCGATGATCAAGATGACAATGGAGCTCTATTCATTCACAAGTTGAAAAAAGGAAAGATAAATATCAAGGAAAATTACCTTTTAAATATTTTAATTATGGAAAGATTAGAAATATAATTTCTAAGTTCCCAAGTAAGGTTAATGGTGATAATGAAGAATTAAAGTCTACATACAAGAATAATTTCAAAGGAAAATTCAAGAAAGGATTCGAGAAGAAGAGTTTATATTCTAAAGATCCTAACTCAGTCAAAGATAGTGGAGTCAGTGATTCAGAATAATAAGAGATTATATTCATGGTCATACATGATGATACCTCTACAAATGATCTAGGTAATAATTTAGGTGATAATTTAGATGGCGGGTCCACCCCAATTGATGATGGAACTTTTGGGAGCCATAACTTTTGCATCGTAGCTCTAATTGACTCACCGTTTGAATTTTTGGAAAGATAAGAATGAGGAGAATGTGGTGGTATGGCATTGAAATTAACTCAATGGATTTTGACCCCTAAAAACTTAATGGAAGTCCCCAAAATTTCAATTTTAGTATTACAGTCTAAAAATAGTAATTCCTCAAATTCTGTATTATTGTAAATCATAGAAGTTGAACCACTTAATCTCCCTTGATATTGGGGACCTTCCCCATCATATTCCCACCTTAAAAGAAATGTATAAATGAATATGTAACCTAAAATGGAAATTAGACATCTCTTCTCAGAGATAGGCATATGTTTGGGTTTACAAAGTTGATCAATAAAACATCTCTTCTTAGAGATAGCATTATTTGAATTATGTTGTTTTTATTTCTTGAATTATCTTTCAACCAAAGCCTTTTTTTGAGTTTTGGATCAGTGGTATTAGATCAGTTTATATTTAGAGTGTATGATCCTAAGGATGAGGTTAGATTATGGGAAGCTTGGGTATAAAATAGAACCAACAAGATATCCACTTATTCACTCCAAACGACTTCAAATGGTAGACAAGATTGACACATCTGATCCTTTCAAGGAAATGGTGAATGAATATCTCTAATAGTAGTAAGTGTATATGCTACAAAAATTCACTCAAATTCTACAACAAATATTGATGGGAAATTTTTACTCCTCATCTACACGCCCACATCCTTTTAGTGCCCAAACACACTTCAAGGTTCAGGTGAATTTTGATATACCTACATTTGAAGGGAAATCAATGTTGATGTAGTAGAAAATTGGTTGGATGAATTTTCATCTTATTTTTCTTTAAATAAATTCACTGATAAAGAGAAAATCACCTTTACTATTTTAAAAGCATCATTGCCTATCAAAAATTGGTGGGAAGTGTGTAAAAAGAGATTTAGTGTATATGATATTAGCCTTGAGGTGGAACCTACCTAGGATGATTTAAAAGAAGCTATAAATGAAGAATACTACCCCATTAGAGCATATGATGATTTGTATATAGAGTGGGAACAACTTCACCAAGGTAAGGAACAGTCTGTTCAATATTACATTGATATTTTTCATTCTCTATCTATGAGATTGGGCATACAACAAAGTGAGAAACACAAGGTTCTAAAATATCATGGTGTAATATAGTGGTACATATGGGGAGAAATATAACTCTTCAATTTGGCAACCCTCAGTGAGGCATACAAGTTCAGAGTGAAGATTGAGAAGAAGTATGGAAGAATGAATATGAAGAGTCAGCATTCAAAATGGAAAAGTGACAAAGAAGGTCAAACACAAGGACAAAATTGGAATCAAAAGGAAGGAAAGACTAGGAAATGGTGTGATTATCACAAATATGGAACTCACTCCAAAGAAGAATGTCAAGTTATCAAGTCCCTACTTTCTGAGTCATAATCCTCAACATGTACTATTCTACTTCATACAGACCCTACAGTTGAAGAGATTGAAGAAGAGATTGTAGATGCTAAGCTCAAAGCCATTTTTGATTCATCACAAACTCATGAGGAGAGGCTAGAAGTCAAGGAAATGTTGTTTCACTCTAAGTTATGGGTCAACGGTAAGCCTCTGCATTTCATTCTTGATAGTGGAAGTTAAAAGAATTTAATCTCTATTAATGTTGTGAAAAGCCTAAATCTATCCATGAATCATCACCAAAATCCATATAGTATTAGATGGTTGAGTCCAGGGAGAAACCTCTGTGTCACCCACCAATGTCTTCTCTCATATGCAATAAAACGTTTCCAAGATGAGGTCTTATATGATGTGGTCAATCTAGATGTTTGTGATGTACTCTTTGGTCAGCCATTCATGTATAATAAACATGGAATATATGAATAAATAACATAAAGGATCAATCTCAATGTTAGAACATGGTGTTATAGGGTACCATAGGTACCACCTTCTATATCTATTTCTCTAATTAGTGCCAAGAAATTTATTCTCATGGTGGTCAAGCCACAAGAATCCAAATGGGCCAATGTTATATCCTTAAATACACAAACAACACAACAATAGAATAAAATAGATAACAAACTAAATAAGTTAAAGGCCTTCCATCCATAGACTGATGGTTGGACAGAAATGGTGAACAATCGGGCCCTGCATAGTTCCTTAAAGCATAACCCATTCTAAGTATGCATAGAGAATCAAATCCAAACAAAACTACCAAACTTTATGATAAATCTTGATGAAATGGGTACCATTGATTAAAAAAGAGGGAGGAATGATGTATGTAATAATTTAGGTGACAATTTAGGTGATAGGTCCACCCCAATTTATGTCAAAACTTCTAGGAGCCATAACTTTTGCACCATAGCTCCAATTGACTCGACGTTTGAACCGTTGGAAAGCTAAGAATGAGAAGAATGTGGTGAGAAGTAATTGATATTTTATCCATGGATTTTTACCCTCAAAAAAATCAATGTAAGTGTCCTAAATTTCAATTTTAGTAGTGTAGTGTAAAAATAGTAAGTTTCTAAAAATAGTAATTCCTTGAATTGTGTATTGTTGTAAATCATAGAAGTCGAACCACTTAATCTCCCTAGAGATTGGTGACCTTCCACATCCTTATCCCACCTTAAAAACATGTATAAATGAAGATGTAACCTGACATGGAAATTAGACATCTCTTCTCAGAGATAGGCATATGTTTAGGTCTGCAAATTTGATCAATAAAACATCTCTTCTTAGAGATAGCATTATTTGAATTGTGTTTTTCTTGTTTCTTGAATTATATTTCAACCAAATCCTTTTTTTGAGTATTGGATTAGGAAGAAAAAGTATAGATAATCAAGAAGAAGAACATGATGAATTTGAAGTGAATCTAGAAGGAGAACTCATTTTTGCCTTGGAAGAGTTAAAATCTCTTGGGAAGATAATAAAAAATTAAAGATCTAGATCAAGAAAAATGAAAAAGAGTCAAAGGAAACAATTGAAGATCTACAAGAACACTTTGAAGAAGCCAAAAATAATGAATAAGATCTAATAGCATAGTTTTAAAAATTAAGTAAAGAATGTGAAAGGTATGTTATTGAAATTACTTTTTTAAAAGCAGATCTTGAGAAAACAAATAAAGCAATCAATGATAGAGTAGCCAATAATTATAAATTTAAGAATAGAAGTATTATGTTGAATAAGATATTATAAAGTCAAATATCAATGTTAGATAAGATAGATATCAAATTTAAAAAATAAAAAGGGGAGGCCACTAATTTCATAGAAAAGGAAAAATGAAAGAGCTATGTTGAAGCTCTTACAAAAGAGGAAATCAAAAGGGAAGAAGTTAAGTATATAGAGGACATCTCAAACAAAGAAGGATGGAAAGAATAGAGATACAAAATGTAATCAGGTTAGAGATACACAAATAGGTCCTATTTTTATGGTTACCATTTTTATCGTAATAGATATGGTCATAAGAAAATAGAATGTTAAAAAAGGGATAACAATTTTAGAAATAAGGAGAAGGAAAGTCATGCAGAGTCAAGCAGAAGCCACAAATCTTTTTCTCCTCTATCAAGATTTAATGAAGAGGCCATAATATATTACAAGTAAAATAACTTTAGACACATAGATTGATTCTATAGATGCATGTTCAAGTTAGTCAAGAAGGATCAGAGTTTCAAGGCTCCATTCATCAAGAAGAAAGTTAAAATAGGTTCATGGTAGAAGAAATAATTTGAAAAATCTATGTTGGTGTAGATAGATTTGCATGCAAGAAATGGAGAAAATCCATGGTTCATTGATAGTGGATTTTTGAGGCACATGACAAGAGACAAAATCAATTTTATAACCTTGAAGAAGATCAATAGTGGCATAGTGAAATTTGGAGATAATACTATTGCTATAATTTCTAGAAAAGGTACACTAAGTTTGGATAATGGTAGAACTAAAACTAGAAATATTTTGTATGTAGGTCTTAAGTATAATATTTTGAGTCTAAGTCAGATATGTGATTAGGGGCACACACTAAAGTTTTATGTAGAAGGTTGTGAAATCAAGAGAAAAGATTCATATGTGTTGGTTTTAGATGCTCAAAGAACAAGAAATAATTTGTATATGTTATCAGACATCAAAGGTCAAAGATGTTGTTTGAGTTAGATTGAAGAAATTTGACTGTGGCAAAGGAGAATGGGACACATAAATTTTGACAATATTTTCAACATTAGAAAGAAGAAAGCAGTCAAAAAATTTCCAAAGATTTTAAATCCATTCGACATGCTTTGTGAACCTTATCAACATGGGAAGCAGGTTAGAAGGTAATTCAAAACAAAAGAGTACTTGACCACTCAAATGTTAGATTTTGTTCACATTGATCTGTTTAGACCTATGAGAACTCAAAGTACTCAAGGTGAGAAATATTTCATGTTGCTCATTGATGATTTTTCATGTATGACTTGGGTAATGCTTTTAAAGAAAAAATTAGAAGCTTTCAGACAATTTAAAGCTTTAAAAACATTAGTTGAGAATGAACCCTGTTTGAAGATTAAGTGTCTAAGATCAAATGAAGGAAGAGAATATATGTTAGATTAGTTTACTGAGTTTTGTGAAGACCATGAAATAAAGAGACATTATTCAATAGCCAGAACTTCATATCAAAATGGAGCAGTTGAGTAGAGAAATAAAATAGTTCAAGAGATGGCAAGGACAATGCTAAATAAATCCAAGATACCAGATAAATATTAGAGAGAGGTAGTTTCTATATCAATACATATTTAGAATAGAGAATTATTGAGAGTCAATAGTAACAAAACTCTTTATGAGCTATGGAGAGACAAACTAGCAACAGT